>BGZK01001585.1:0-130054 GCA_005406025.1 Eumeta japonica
GTTGGCCATGTGAAAAACAGTCAACGCTCAAATCTAAGCCTGCAACGTTGAAGGTTTGACCTTGCGATTTATTAATGGTCATTGCAAAGATGTCTTCACCGGAAACTGTAAACGTTTAAATTGGAAGGTAAATCCGATGGTATCAGAGGATTCGGGGAATCAATACATCTTCTCCGGTACCACATCCTGTGAGTATTGTGCACTCTATTATGAAAGTTTTCAGTGATTTTATCAGCAAACGCGTGCCATTGCAAAGTTTAGGTGGATTCAGGTTTCTTAATAAAATAACAGGACAACCTACTTTCAACACCATTTTGTGAGGAGGAGTCCAGACGGGTTCAAAGAGTTTAGAAACTCTGTAGGAAAATGAACAGCTTCTTCCAAATCGAGAACAGTATCCACCGAGTAATATATTTTCGTCGGCGCATCAATCTTTGAAATAATCAAGTTATTTACCTTATCTACTTGTTCATTAGTTGGTGACAGAATCGCTCTTTCTTTAAACCAAGATATTGTCTTGTAACTTATGTCATCAATGTCAGGATAGACTTTGTTGACTAACTCTTGGATGTTGTCTATCAAAACACAAAGGTTTTCAAGGTTAATCCTTCCCTCACTTTGTGTTAATTCTCCATTGCCAACTTTTAGCAGCATCTCTGGAAATAGCCTGTTCTCACGTGATGATGACGAAACCCTCATATTAGTTTTAAGCTCTAATTTATTGACATGTGGCCAAAGGTTTGATCTTTTAGGGAAATTTATTTCGTCAGCACGTGTTCCTCGAGTCACAACTGGTAGGATTTGTCGAAAATCTCCTGAAAACAGAATTGTACATCCACCCATAGGTGAATTTTTGTTGCGCAAATCGCGCATTGTCCTATCCAGTGCTTCCACAGACGACTTGTTTGACATGGTAGCTTCGTCCCAGACTATTAATGAGCAGTCACGCATCAATTTTCCTGTATTGCTCTGTTTAGAAACACTACAGACGCTGATATTGTCATCGGTGGCGATTTTCAGCGGGAGCTTGAATGTAGAGTGTGCGGTTCGACCTCCTTCTAAAAGCGTAGCGGCAATGCCGGATGACGCAACAGCTAACGCAATTTTTCCGGTAGATCTCACTTTTTAAAAGCAGATTGATTAAAAATGTTTTCCTGTACCTCCTGGGGCATCAGGAAAACAATTTCCCTTCATTGTTATCAATTGTTGATAGTAATGCAGTGAATACTTTCTGATCGATGTTTAATCGTGGCTCATCTTGAGCTATATTTTGTAAAGTCTTGTTTGATCGTATGATATTTCTCTTGTGTATTCGGCACTGTTAGTTAAATCTGAGCTAGTAGTATTAGCTGGCATCAGCGGCAAAATCCTTGATCGATTTACCCGAAAGTAATTGCAGTACTTTATTCAATTCAAATAATGCTTCAAATATATGTGTTGATCATATTGTATATCATCTGAGTTTAACTCTCGCCGTCGTCGATTCAGAATATCACTGGCCATGTTTTCTTGAAATTTATTCCATAGATTAACAGAATCAGCTACTTGACAAAACGCTACTATGACAGCAAATAAATATCTTAATGATGTAGCTGAACTACAAACAGCTGCTTCTGATAATGTATTTTCCCAGTGAAATCATCTTCCAAGAGAGCCATAGTTTTGCATGCTGCTTGATAAGTATTGTAAACAACACCTTGTACAGTTCTTAGGCGTGCAAAGGTTGTCGGGCCTTTACAATATGCAGTAACATTCTCAGATAAAGCATTCACTGTTGTTGGGATGAATCGTGTAGACTCTGCCAAGAGCATCCGTTTTTACTCCGGGAAACCATCAACCGCAGTACCTTGTTTTCGCCGTTGAAAAGTTTTAGAACTCTGGTTCCATGTATAGTAACTTGGAACTCTGTCATATGTCAGTGTTTTCGCGAAATCATCTTGAGCACATAACTTGAAAATGCTGTCAATGTTGTATCCCGCGGATTATTAACAACTTCTTGTATATTGTTCTCCATGAAATATACCCTTTGTCCATTTTCTAAATGAACTGCAAGGTGGACAATTGTGGGAACCGGTCGTGCACTTCGAATGATAATATCCTCCATACAGCTTCAGAGCTGCAGATGTAACGTCAGACTGATATTTTTCCACTTCATTTGGTGATTGTATGCTGAAAGTGGCTTGATCACTACCTTTATTAATGTACTTAGTAACATATTGGATTGACTTTATCGAATTGCACAACTCTACATTGATGTGGGCATCAAAAATTTTCAAAAGGAGCCGATTATAGGGAACGATCCATCGGTTATCAATATCACGGTTTCGGACGGTAGCACTTTTCCCGCCTTGTTCTGGCGATCGTCGACGATATTTGGGATATCCGTCATCGCTAGTGATTGTTTGAGTTTGGAATGACTTCGGAAATTTTTTGCTGCATTTAGAATCTCGCATACATGGAGAATTCGGATTTAAAGTCCCAAGGGCCGTGTACCATATTTTTCTTTACGATTTCGTACAGGATAGGATCTTCATCTTTATCCGGCAACTCAGCTGAAATGACCTTGTCAATTTGGTTTGGTCTAATTTTGTTCACTAACCACACCAGCAGGTGCACATGTGGCAACCCACGTTTTGCCATTCTATTGTGTACATATGATGCAGCGGGGACCGAATATATGAGACTTGTTAATGAGGTGCAGGAGTTTCTGTACTTTTAAATGGAAGACTCTGTTAACTATATCATATCTGTCTTGTGGACTTAAATTAGTGTTAATATTTTCTTTAATTTCCGGCCAATTTGGGTTACATGTTGCAGTTATAAATAAATCAGGTTTGCCGTAATTTCTGACGTAAGTCATGGCGTCTTGCGATTTTCGTGTAAATATCGAGGTCCACCTGTGAATGATGAAGGTAGTATAACTAACTGACCAATGCCGTTGACATGTTCATTCGCCTGTAACGCATCCTGAAGATGAACGTAATTTTCGGCTCTCAATTTAGTTTGATTATTACGGATATGCCAATCTCTCAGATTCAATTTTCGCATATTGATCGACCAAGTATTGGTTTGTTAACATTCCATATCTGAGCAAAGTGTTGAAATTGTTACGTCTTGTCATTATACGGTAGCAATAGTAGTTCATACATGACACTGTTTTACGCAGAGGTGTTCCACCGATTGGATCAACTTGAGAAATATTAATGGCATAACCATTTTCTCCACGACATAGCATCAAAGGATATTGTAAGCTGTCATAAGATCTGTGTAACTCTGAAATTTTTTGCAAATTATCATCACGACTATGCAATACAATATCTCTTTTGTCAAATTGCTGTCCAGCTATCACCACTGCTACCTCACTCGTAGAAGGTGCGTTATATCGTCCTCTGTGTTCTCCAACAGGAACTTTATTTGCATGGATTACGACATTAAAGTCAGAGTATCTGCTGGAATACGCTCAATCGCAGTTTGAAAGACTGTATATAGTAATTATGAGAATGTAACATATCTTGCAGAGATCTAATTAAATCTCTATCAATTGGTTGTGCAACACTTGAACACCGCGTAGATGCTTGTATGTCTGGATCTGCAATAAAATATATTTGCAGAAATTTGTGATCATCGGGTCGAAGTGGTAGCAAGCTCCCAGCTAAGTGGTACACTTGCCTTGAATTTTAAATGTAGGCATGAACCCACGCTCAACGACTTGCTTGCTCTTAAAGAGGTCATTTGAAATGCGTTATTATAACGGCGTATATTGCGCATGAATTGTTTGGATTTCTGATGATCACCCGTAAGAGAGTGAAGTGGTTCAGGTGGAGGAGAATTTCTTCTAATTTGACTTTTCCTTGTAAGCAACACATGCCTTTTGATTCGTCCTTGAATTTCAATGCCAAGCAATATTCACATACTACTGACATAGTACCTATTGATACTATACGATCGTCCTTGTAAGAAATCGAAGGATCGTAATTCATGGCAGAATTTTCTTTATTTACCCATGAATTAGTAACTCGTGCTGATGATTCTCTGGTTCTCTGTATTCGATGTCTATCCCTATCTCGACTGCGGCGAACCTCACGCTCTACTGAAGATTCTCTCTCTCTATCAGCTCTATATCTATCCCTAAGCTGACTGAGTCGAGCCTCACTCTACTGACGATTCTCTATCTCTCTGAACCGAATGCCTATCTCGATCCCGGCTGCGGAACCTCACGCTCTATTGAGATTCTCTCTCTCTCTCTCTATATCTATCCCTAAGCTGACTGAGTCGAGCTTCACGTTCTGTTGACGATTCTTCATCTCTTTGTGAACGTACTCTTTTAGCATTCACTGAACTACGACCTATGTTCGAACGACGACGTCTTCCAGACATGACTTTATAATTTCTGAACAAAGTTGACTCAGTTCTAGACTTATGTATGATTACCTACCTATGAACAAATTGCCATATTATTGGTACCTATGCCGCAGTAAAAACATCTAAATACTTACCATTTAGACACAAATGATAATCAACAATCATAAAAACAAAAGATATCTATTCTATTCAGTTTTTTTTTACTGGAATAACTTAAACTACGATTTTAATGAAATCAACTTAAAATACGATTTTAATTAAATTAAAACACCTAAAAAATAATTTGCCATGCGTGTGACTAAAACAAAGATAATCTACAATCATCAAGAACAAAGATAGCTATTCTATTAAGTTTTTTTTTCTGAACTTACTTAAGATTTTTGAAAATAATTCCCTTATTATTAAATTAATTGATTATTATTTATCGTAACTTATAATTATTAATTAACTGATACGTTGTCGCGCTGAAAGCACGTTTTATCAAGTACTGTTATTTTCCTCGCTAGAGCTCCGATAATAAACGCGTCCGATTGCTGCTAAATTCAAAGTGCTATAGGAAAACCGCGGCCTCCGACGCGCTATTTATAGGCATGCCTCCCACACTGCCCGTCCGGCGGTACCGCCGCCGCAAACGCAAATTTAAAATTTGTAATTTCTCCGAAAATATTTGTTTAATTTACATGCTGTAAGGAACCATATTGATCTATATTAATTGCACACTGTATTTAAGGTACCAATTCGATAAGGATTAATGCCGTATTGCTTAAAATAGCTTCGTAAATAAGCCATTTCTCACGTAAAAGTAAACAATAAAATGGTTAATGTGGGTTATCCCTAAAGATAAACATATACCATCGCGGACTTTTTTGTAGACCTTTTTATGGTGTACAATACTGTAGTACATTAATTTGATCTAACTCGTAGGGTTAGGCAGCGTTTTTGCTAATTGCTAAATAAGCCTAAAAAAATAGGTTAATTTACGACATCACGTTAGAAACCTCTAAAATTAGCAATGTTGCCTTAGTATATTATGCATGTATTATACATATAAACCTTCCTCTTGAATCACTCTATCTATTATTGAAAAACCGCATCAAAATCCGTTTGCGTAGTTTTAAAGATTAAAGCGCACATAGGGATATAGGGACAGAAAAGGCGACTTTGTTTTATACTATGTAGTGATACTCTTGAGATCATAATCATATCTTCCAGGCATTTCTGAAAAAAAAGTATGAATTAATAGATAAATGGAAGGATAGTGTAGTGTATTGGTTGACTCATGCGCCGACGTCACGTGACAGTGGTGTTCCGGCCGTTGAGCGGAGCGGTTGTATCCTAAGATTGTGTGCGTGTTTTGGTGTCGGTGAGCCGTAAAATAGTCCAAAACAAGATATTACATGTGCGACGAGGACAAAATTGAGTACCTACCAACACAAAACAAGCTACGTCATTCTCGAAGTACCCTATTTATTACAATAGACCGGGTGTTTTACCATTACTTATTGATACCAATATAGTTGCATCTCCAGAGTTATCTAATAATTACAGAATATTTCACCAACATTTTGATAATTATTATAATAATACTAACATTTAACTAGTGTCACAGTATATTATGAATAATAACAACAACACTTGTATGGTTCCAGTTTAAATAAACAACGAACCTTTAGAACGTTGTGGGAAAAATAAGTAACATTTAAATTAACTGAATATCTACGTTAAATCAAAATTAAACCTACATTGCTTAGTATATAGAAGGTACAATGAATTCTTTGTTTGCACTGTTGGAGAACATTTTGGTTGATATTTGAATTTGTCTATCCAGGTGGAATAACAAATGCTAAAATAAAACCGTTGGCATTTAATCTTACCCACCCAACTTCATTGGGAACGCTTAGTTATAATTGTTACCTCATTAGTTGATGAAAGAAAAACTGTGTGTACTAATGAATGATATATTACTCATGTATAAATGTTTATTTACCCAAAACAGTAAAGATTTGAACTGATCATTAAATTGATATGAATTAAATAAAATGGTATATACAATATGATTATAAAGGTACAAACACTAAGCAGATTAAAAATCTGGTCATTCAATTGATCTCATGACACTATGTAGCAATATTACGGTATTACATATATATGTTGAAAAAATTGTTGATATAAACAACCTTATATTAAAAATAGCGGATAAAAGTTATCTGATCATTAAATTGATACGAGACAGAAAATGTGTTGGATAAAAAACACAACAGCAGATGATATTCATCTGAATCATTAAATTGATTATTTCAGGTCGCCCCAAAGATGTCACTGCTTTCATGGAAAAGAAGTTCGACTGTAACGGTGAATCTACCTCGGTGGGGGTTCGATGGAGCGATGGAAACGAGCGTTTATATATTTGGAAGCGTCCAACATTGATAAAGACGTAATAAGAAAGGCCTCCTTCTACATTTTCGGGGGTTTAGATTTGCAAGAAGTGTTTTACAATATGCTGGAGCTAATATCGAAAGCGAAGGCGTGGACGTGTTGACGTAGCAATATCTAAACTAGATTCCTACTTTGCACCAAAGCAGAGTAGAGTTTACGAGCGACATACATTCAGGCTTCTCAAACAAGAACCTGAAGAAAAATTTGAAAATTCTAGTGAGACTCAGAAAACAAGCTGATAAATGTCAGTTTACTGATAAAGATGAAATATTATTGATCAAATAACGGAAAAATGTTACTTACCCGAACTGGGAAAAGATACTACGTATTGGAGATGAAATTACATTAGACCGAGTAATCACAGAGGCAAATACACTAGAACTTGTAAAATAAACAATTGGGAATTTAAAAGATCTTGCAAAATCAAATGGAAATGAGGAAGTAAATAGGTGAACAGTAGATTTAAAGAAATTTTGACAAACCAAGGAATGTACAACATGCGGTAGATGGTAATCCCAGACATGTGCAACTGATACCAAATGCCCAGCAAGAGATAAAGAGTGTCTAAAGTGTGGTCTCAAAGGACATTTTTAGACAATATTGCAGAACTCTGGGACTAGAACAACAACAATGCTTTGAATCGTTAAAGGAAATCATGACAAATATATCTAGCTTAGGATATTATGATGTAAACGATCGTACGATTGTCATAGCAGATGCAAGCCAGTGGCTTTGGGTGGAGTAGTCCAAACTAATTCTGAAAGGCGATCCCAGGATTATGCATTGCAAAACTCTGACTTGCTACTGCCAGACAGAAAAGAGGCATTAGCCCTTGTAGGCAGTGGAACATTTTCACATATTCCTCTATGGTAAAAGTTTGAACTGACCACAAACCGTTGGAAGTTATATTTGGTACTAAAATCAAACCATGTGCTAGGATAGAGATGGGTTATGCGTTTGCAATCGTGATATAAAGTTGTTTATCAACCGGGAAAACTAATATCGCAGATTCACTGTCCAGACTTTTAGTAAGATGCAGAAAAATCTCACCAATTGAAAGACAATCACATTTGCCAAATTGTGGATTTTGCTCGACCTCGTGCTGTTTCTCAAAGAAATAATAGAAAGTTCAATGACCAGGAAATTTTAAACGTGAAGGAAGGTTTGTATTCCAACATATGGAAAGAACGACGTGAAACTATACAAATTTTCAAAATGAACTCTGCTTCCATGAGGGTATATTATTGGAGGAACAAGAATTGTGATTCCTTCGGACTCGAAAGGGTTTTAGATGCAGCCCATGAGGGACAACCCGGTATTGTGTCGATGAAGGCAAGACTGGAACAGGTTTGTTCGGCGGTCATAGAAAATATCGTGGCGTGTACAAAGGATCATCTCATAGTATACCAATCAGGAATCACGTGAGTTGCCAACAGGGCATGGATTGATATCGCGATCGATTGATGATTCCTGAAAGTGGTGACCACTTTTCATTGCAGTTCCATTGAGTGATTATAAAGAAGCAAGATATGTAAAATCACACTCTACTGAAATTGTAGAAAAACTTAAAGAAATTCAATGGTCGATACCAACAATACTTCACAGATATAATGGAGACAATTCATCAGCGAAGAATTTAAATCATTTCTACAGAAAAAACATCACTCTTTTAATACTGTACCATAAACACAGCAGAATGGTAGAGGTTGAGCGTCAGAATGTGACACCCTTCAAAAGACAAAAATAAGTATAGCTGAAAATAAAGACTGGAAGGAGAGTTTTATTTGGATTATCTTTGTACATTCTATTACTGGAAGAATTCCATCAGAACTTTCAATGAAGAGATTTAGAGATAAATACCTATGATCAAAATGTGCAATGAAGAGAAATCACTGGACTCATGAGTTAAGGATAGGGATCAAAGAAAAGAAAGGAAGGAAAATGGAATGGAAACAGGAAGGGTGTGAATTCTGGGAGATAAAGGTGTATATCAAAATGGAATAAAAGCTAAGACTGATCTGAACCGATCAAGCCTGGTGTGAAACGGAAAGGATCAGGTTAAGGCTCAAATGATGAGGCTGATCTGCGACCGTGGAAGGAGGATGGGGCGAAAAAGACCAAAGGGCGTGATGGATCAAACAAGAACTGGATAAATAATATGGAACTGTTCGCTCAAATAATCAAGACCTGTTCCTATTCAGCATCAATGTTGTTGCAACAATTACGTATAAAAACAAACTAAATCAATCACACCAACCCTCCAAACTTCATCTGATTATAATTGGGTTTATTGATAAATAGATGATTTCAAAATAAATAAACTCAAAGGGATGTAGTATTGGTTGACTCATGCGCCGACGTATCAAATTCGATGGTCCCAGCTGTTGAGCTGGGGCTTCGTTGTATCCTAAATTAATGCATGTGTGGTGTCAATGAGCCATAAATAGTAAAACAGTCATAAAATATTAGACCGGGCCCAAAGTTCATTACCTTTTAGAATATGGTTTTAAAATATTCCCCAAGTGAAACTTTTCAAATATTCTCACCATGAGAGGCGCGATAGAATCTGCGTTTTCTCGTCGTCGCCATTAAGAAATGTTTTAGAGATATCAAAAGGACAAAGAGCAAAATGGTCAAAGTGGGCTGGAATTCAACGCCAGCGCGATATAGGCAGAACCAGCTCATAACATGCCATTATTCAATCGACCAGCTTACGCCGAACGCGACTGGGCGCTCGTTCGCTCTTGATGCTACATTTCCAATTCAGAACAGAAACTGAACAGACCGTGCTGGATAATCGAAAATCCGAATTATTTGAAACTCGCCTTTTCGATTTTTCTTCCATAATAAAATTAAAGTCCAATTGCAGAGGCTATTGATCAGCGGACTTTTCGGCCCCGTAATGGAAAATATCACTTCGTATTTAGCATATTTCAAATTGGGTTGTCGGTCAACCATTAAATTGAAGGGTTATATGGCAGGCTTCAGACGACGCATGTTTAAAAAGCCGTTTAATGGTCCAATCATTTTGTTGTGCGGGTTTCAACGTTCTTCCGCCGTTTCGTGCGCTCTGACCGCTGGCCGTGCCGCTGTCGCTTTTCAGTAAAACAAATTTTATAACAAAAAAGAAACAAGATGTGGACAGACGCATTTTCATCGGAGTTCCTCGGTGGAGTCGAAATGACGGATTCGAATTTTAAACTTTGTTTTGACTCCAATCTCACCGACAATAAAACAAAATATTCGTGGTCGAGTCGAACGACACAAAACTGGAGATTTGTAATAGGGATCAATCCGTTTATTTTGCCGTTGTTCAGTTATGCAATGTTAATAAATTATGCTTAAAATCTTATTTTCTTATAAAGACATTTTTAATTCTTGCATATTGTAAAGTGTTTTGAATAAATGGAACGGTTAAAACAACAGAACGGAATCTTTATCGTTATAATTATCATCTGACCAATATTGTAAAATTCCATACAAGAACCACTTTTTATTCCCCCGTACCGTTTATATCTATCTGTCTGTCTCCACTCCAACTTCAATTGTCCACAACTTCAACTCCAGAACGACTTAACTGAATCTTATCGAGGTATTCTTTATGAACATGATTGCACTAATAAACAGATCAGTTTTCTATCCATTATGTTTCAAAGTGGACTTTAAATGATCTGAAATAATCTGATCAAAACCTAGGACAAAACCAGGAACCATGTGCATAATTTTTATCAGAGACCAGAAGGACAAGGTCAAATTTTGAGAAGGGTTACTTCCAGAAAACAGTAAGATGATTTCTTTTCTTCTACTAAGTTGGTGGAGTGGGACATATGATGTGAAAAAAATGTACACAGGATATTTTTTGGGAACCTTCAGTATTCACAATTCTACAAACAAACATTTATTCACAAAATGAAAATATTCTGAAAAAACTCATTATCGGCAGACGTTGTTTGTACATATTAAATTGTAACCACTCAAATCGACGCTAAGAATCATTAACAAAAAAAAGCTTCTTTAACAAAGAACACAGCTAATTTGTTTCATTATAGATTAAAAATCTTTTCATCAATATAAAACATTTTTCTATTCCAAAATAATTCATTAAGATAATTGAATTTTCCGGCTTTATCAAAATTGGAACTGTTCCAATAAAGAATCGAAATGTAAAATGAAACAAAATCTCAAAGCTGAGGATTAGAAGGATAAATGAGACCAAGACAAATAAAATAGACCAAAAGCCAGAATCAAGTGTGACTTGAGGTAAGAATGGATCAGTGGGAAGGACAGAAGCAGCAGGATCCAGAATCAGAACTACCAAAATGGACCGGGATCAAAGTAGAATTGAAACCCCAGGGACCGCCATTGACAAAGCACAGTCAGAATCAGGTTACAAAATGGAGTGGATCAAAAGTAGGACGAAATTGGAACCTACACAGGGGATTGGTGGGATCAGAGCATAACCTACACCAAATGGACCAGATCAAAGCAGGATCAGAATTACACTGAAATTGGACCGGATCAAAGTAGGGTCGAGTGGAATTACTTAAATTGGACCCGTCAAAAAGCAGGGTCAGAATCGGATATTGAATGACCGTTCACTGGGTCGAGAACCCTACTTAAATCATACCGGGTAATGGGATCATTGGAACCTCTTGGATACGATCTCCACGCTGGAATCGAAATCGGACCCCTAAACGGACAGAATCGAGAGACTAACATAATATCAAATTGATCCTCAGGAGCGGTACATAAAATGAGGACTTCATTCTATGCAGACAGTTCCTAAAACAGAATGAACGGACAGGGTGTGTATATATATGAACAAAAAAGAATTTGTATATAATTCATATTATATTTCAAATATATACAAAAAAAAAACTCAATGATGTTCAATTGCATCAAATATAAAAACAATCAGCTATAATATTTGTCCATTAACTAAACGCTCACAAAATGTGATTTCATTTTTTTACTTTCTCATGTTTGAACAAACTCGTTTAAAACTCAAATATAACACATAAAAATATTCAAATAACATTACTCAGTTTTAAGTTTTGAAGGTGTATAATTCTGTTGTAGAATGAATTAGACTTCAAATTGAATTCGATTAAATGTTAAAATGTTTAAATGCAAAGTTCAACTGAAATATATTTAAAGACAGAGTTAAAAAATATTCTCATTTTCTGTTTTTAATTATAAAAATTTATTTCATTTATAAAAATTTATGAAGAGATTGACCTGTATTTAACATAATGCAGTTCCCAATGGGGTTCTTATTCTGTTAATTTCGATATTGCATTAAAACAATTATTTAATTAATTTAAATTTCATTAATAATTAACAAAGTTTTCCATTCGATATATCTTGCTTAAAGCATCGATATTGTAAGGTTCTTTCGAAGTGTACTTGGAGCAGTCTAATTCGTTGATTTAACCTAACTCTGTTTGAGGCCACTTATGCTTGACTTGCAAAAAAGAGTTTAAGACCATAATAATTACAACTTGATCTATAATAGGTCCGCCATTGTACTGATTGGCTTCCGGCTAAAGACGATTTAGAGCACCCTAATCTCAGCTACGTCTTCATTAAAATTGGTATGAATTTAACGGATTTAAGTTGTATTACGTGAATAACATTTCTGAAATCTATGCCAATCAAAGCTTTCATGTATAGTTTGTCATATGCTGAGCACGCTTGTGATGTAGCCTCGTAATTTCCGTAATGTGACTTCAACAAAAAAATCTACGAAATATAAAAACGAGTTCAATGAAAAATAGCCACTGAAAACGCTACATCGTGTAAAAAAAGGAATATATGAAATAGAAATATATACCTATACCTGTATTCTATGATTGTCGAAGTATGCCGTGGCGCTGGGAAAATATTCTACTTGGCTCTATCATAAAGATCCTCGATATCACCTGTGAGAAGAGTGTATTGCTTGGGTTGCAGGATTTACTACATGCAAGTGCCGCTAATCACTCACATGACCGAATCGATCCCTTACTCTCATCCCGTTATATTTGGAAACGGTTAAGCGAATATTATAAATAACTAGCTTTCCGCCCGGCTTCGTCCGCGTGTTCTTAGAAAATAGAATGTATTCCTTCGTCTTTGATATGGAAAGATGTTGCTGTCACTTCCAATCTCTTTGCTACTTCCATTTATGGTTCTGGTACTGTTCTAAATTTCGATCGCATCACATTCTTCATCCTAATCCCGATCCAACACTTGGTTTCGACAGCGATCTCGTTCTTAACCAACCCCACTAGTTCCACCCCCTCGACTCCATTGTGAGAAACGTGTCTCACAATTAATAATAAGCAATATTGATATCAAATTTCATAGCCATATTGCTTATTATTAATTGTATTCACCTCGTTTCATAAAAATTTTCATACAAAATTCAACTCCTCTTTTACCGCACTCATAAGTGAATTAAAAAAAAATTTAATGAGTCTTTATCTTATCCAAATTATCATCACACCAATTTTAACACGAATGTTGCACTTTTTTCAAATGGAACTTCCATAGGCACATTAGAGTGATTTCGTGTTATGATATCACAGTGAAACACTCGAGTGACACGGTCGGGTCCGCTCGACTCTTTTCGGCTCGGCCCAGCTGGCCCACGTGTTCCGCGCGTTCACACAGCTGATTGCAGCCGGTCGTGGCTATTTTAGATACGCGCGGTTAGTATTCATTGTAAAAATGAAGAATGCATGAAAAATAAATGCAATAAATGGAATATAGTGGCGAAGCTATTGATTATATCAGTTGTTTCTAATAGTTAAGTGAACACGGTACATCACAAGTCCACGGCAAATTGATAATTAAAATTTAATTAAAAATTATTGCAATCTTTTATGTGATAAATTTTAATTAAAATCGATCCCAACACCTGTAACTAATTTAGTTGCAGCTGATAATAAATTTGCCTTTGGATAGTGGCATTAATTCATCTCAAACAGAGAATAACGATAAAAATTTACTTTCTCCTGCTCACGTGGAAAATAATTCCGCCTCTATTCTCATAATAGAGGCGGAATGTACGAGAGATCATCGTGATGAAAACAGCCAAAAAGGAATGTCCCAGGTTAGTGATTAAATTGAGTTCTCATTTTGTTTTCGTTTTTAATAATAGTTGCTCATAAAAAGAATCTTGAAACCATAAATTAATAAAATAGTAATTTACTTTCTTTTTTATTTTATTTAACCCTAAATTCTATTCCTGCATATTTTACCAAGGAAGTTTCACTTCACGTCGTGTGCCGACACACGCCGTTATTTTGGTACCACGACAATTTCGCGCCGCACACGCCCGCCAGCATTCTTGATTTTTTAATCCAAAAAATGTGTCTATTCTACCTCACCTACCATATTCCCCTATTTAGTACCACACGATTTTATATTTTGCCCGAAATCATAGAAAAATGGAAAAGCAAGAAATTTAAGAGCAAGGAAGATACACTGACTGCCTATAACTCCAAATTTCAGAAACATCTGAAAAAGAGTGGCCAGATATATTCTTTGATTGATATGGTGGAAAAGTAAGAAAAGTGTTTACTTGTTCATGGTGAACACTTTGACAAAATAGATATTAGTAATAAATATTATAATTTTTGTGAATCGAGTTTTTGCATATCCTATAATATTCTATCCTATATATAGATAGGACCAAATTTGTAAAGAATTTTATAATTTACCCGTTTTATAATGACTTGTGACAGAATTATATGCCGTCAGAATTTTTTTTATTATTTAATTTCTTATGCATCATAACATAATGAATAAAGACCAATATAATTAGGAAAAAAAAATTTCGTAACCTTTATTTTATTTTTGTATCTTGATATCCAGACACAACATTTATATAAGATTATAGAACATGTCTTATAATTTATAAACAATGATTCATACAAGTATTTGGCATAAAATAGTTAGCTTTCTAATTTTCGTACCGAGATTGAGTCTCTTTGACTGGGAATATAAAATTTTAATGTTATGTTATCAATGACTTTTCTAAAATTTTCCTCGATATAAAGATTTTCAATTTTTAAATCTTTATACAATCTGCTAAATAAAGTGCTACCAAAATGAAAGTATCATACATATTTCATCAAAAAATCAGATACAAATTTGTCCTAACAGCAAATAAATCACGTAATACAATATTATGCTAAACAATCAAATTAAAACTTTTCTCTTTTTTTTAAGTTAAGTAATCAAAACGTACAGGATTAAACCAAAAACTCTTGCGCGCATTGATAATAATAACTGTATGTAATGTTTTTCCTTTTCCATGGGTAGGTATACCTAATCATACGTGCATGTGCGTTTTTTAATACACAATATCAACTGCCTCATATTCGCCATAACAAGTTGTATCTTTGTTGTCGAAACAAATACTCATCAAATGCGTGACCAGCTTCCTTTTTACATGCCTGTGTGCATACTACTAGCTCGGGAGTTGCAAAAATATGTTGCAAGTAACTAGACTAGCGGTGAGCTGCAAGTCGTATGCTAATACACATGCTCTTGATACCGGTCCCAGAATAATAAATCGCAGCGACTGCGTCTTGTGAATACAGACTATGACAGTGTTGTAAATTAAATTACGCCTTATCTGGCATGGACGAACCGCAATAACTACGGAAAATAAAGCCAGTGACGAGATGATATCGAAAAGAATGCGAGTTCAAGAACTATATCTAAAACTCGCTTTGTTTGCTACTTCACCTGCGTTTTTTATCGATCGCATCTTAAGCTCGTTACCAATTTCACCCCTAATCCTAATCCCAATTTCTGTCCTAGTGCTGGCACACGCACCTTAGCCACGAGTATGCATTTCGCGTCTAACGTTGAAAAAACAAACAAATTGATAATATTTCGTTTTAAAACCTAACTTATGCTACTATATCTAGACTAGCCAGTGGTACATATACTATATCGAAATTAATTTGTTACTATCGAAGTTTCTAACATAATTTTAAAGGTTATGTTTTCGAACGTGTCTCTTAAAACAAATTTTATTTGTCTCAACAAGCATTTTTTCCTAAGCCGTTAGCATTTCAGGTTACTTATAACTTCATTTTATAGAAGTCATTAATTTAGAAAGGATTGATTCACAAAATCCTGAGTAGTTAATACTGTAATTCTGAATTTTGTTTTTACAAATGCATTGTTTAGCAAATTTTCATTTGTAAGAAGGGCATTTTACGGTTCCGTAGTCTAAATGTGCCCTACTAGAACAGAAAAGTGAGCGAGACAACCATCCAGTTGAAGCCACATTCGATAACTTTAATGATTGGGTATTTCATCGACAATGTCCAAAAGTCTACTTTGAAAAAAAATAAAACTTTGGCCCCTTCAACGTTTCAGGTAATATATAGCCAAAATTATTAAACCACAATTATAAATGTATTGGAGGTATGGTAGAGTATCTTGGCCGACCAGATCACCAGGCTTCATATCTTTGGATTTTTTTTTCTGGAGGACTTTAAAGCAAAGAGTTTACGCGAGTTTAATAAACGCGCGCGAAGAATCATTCGAAAGGATTTCACCTGTTACAAATGACACTTCAGCCTCTCCAGGAACTATTCGACGTAGTATGACATCTGTGGACACTCGTGCAGCCGTTTGTTTACAAAATCACCACGGCCATTTTAAATACTAGAAAAATAAATCGAAATTCAAGTTGTAAATTGTTAATAAAAATAATGTAACCAAACTTATTGCTTATCTTTTGTACTACCTGGAGTTAACAAAAAAAGCGACATTAGTAATAGCAACCTTTCTGAAATTTATTTATCAGTAACTTACATTTCAGCGGAAATAAAAAGAGCGCCTTTGGCAAAAGAGCTTAAGGGGCTTAATTAAGGATTACGCATAATATATTTTAATGTATTAAATGTATTAAATACATTAAATTATATTATGCGTAAGCTGTTTATTTTAGAGACAATAAATACTGAATAGTTTCTACATCACAATTTCAAATAAGAGTATTTCCTTGTTTCATAAATTTTTAGCAGTCCGGTTTTAGTCTTCGAAAGAAAATTTATATTTGCAAAATCCATATCTCTTCCCTTCAATAATTGAATTTTAATGAATTTCTGTAAAAATCAGTCAGACTTCACAATTTTATTCCTTCAAGAATTATTTTTGATATATTTTAAAATTTGAAATTTTAATTCAATTTCAAAATACCTTTATTTCACAGGTAATAAAATAACACTTGAAATACATCATAGTTATTTTTTATGAATTTAGGTTTATCCGCTCGTTCGGAAGGCAGATTTCCCTCAAGAAGAACGAGCAAGAAAGTTAAGGGTAGCTATTTCCTAATTTCATCATATACAGCCAAAACAAAACCATTAATGAACAGAACAGCTCGGTAAGAGGGCAAGCCGCTTGTGCCAATGGATATTTGTCTTCTAGATATTCGGAAATTGTGTAGTACCCTTTTTTACTGAGGGATTATTTAATAACACTCTAATAGGGGTAAATCTTGTATATCCACAGATATCCTATTGAACTTGCGCAGACAGAGCCCTCTAAATTTGTGATTTTGCATAGTCGACCAACATACATATAAACTCATTTTTTTTCTGGTATTAAGTTTATATTGAGAATGTCGATCACTATTTCTTTTAAACATTTCTTAACATTTTTCTTACATATTAAACAAATTTTCATAAACGAATTGGGATGCCAGAGTTAAGATTCCAATAGGGATGGAAACTGTATTCAGATAAAAATGTAATTTGAATGTAAAGTGGTACTTTTTATGATAAAAACACTAAAAATCACAATATTTTTCCTTATTTTTACGTAATGTAATTAATATTTTACAAATAAAATGTAATTAAATCACTCTCAAGTCACGTGACATCGAACACAAATCAGAGTGCATGACGTCACTTGTTGATTAACATCGTTTAGGCTGTCAATAGGCTTCATTGTTTGGATATAATAGTTTTGTTATTTAACAATAATTTCTTCGAGATTTGCTTTGAAAACGTTTGAAAGGTGCTTTTATATCATAGCGTTGATTTATTAAGATAAATAATTCAAATTTGCCGAAAATTGACTGTTTTACAGTGGCGACTTTCTTCGCAACAAATAGTAATTTCTGTTCTGCTGAATTCAGAAATGTTAAGACCTCCATGTAAATAATATACCAATATTTATTGTTTAGGAAACCAAATAATAAATTACAGTAATTATACATATTTATAAACTCAAAAAATTAAACTAAATGATCGAAGAAATTGTATGATTTTCAACTTCCAACTGAAATAAACATTTTCAGTTTTGTTCACTTTATTGCCAACTTCAAAATTACAATATTTTTTCTTTGAAAATTACATAAATATATAAAAAATAAAGAACTAGTATTATCAGAACTTACATCTAAACGATCTTCACATAAATACATTTTTGATTGTGTCGCTGCAAGTGCCCGATCTCTATAGACAAGCTGGAGTCACATTTTCCTGTCATTTTCCGAACGTAGAATATGAACAAATACTGTCAGGTGTTCTGATTGTAGTACTTACACACTGAGACACCGTACGATATTTATAGATCTTAAAATTCGTTTTATACAGCAATAAATGTTAGAATAGAAAACTTCATGAACAATTGACGTCACAGCGGTCACGTGACAAGGTATTGGGGCTTTGGGCGATATTTAAAATTGAATTTAAAAACATGATTTTTAAAGCTTTAAACGGTTTAAAAATTAATAATTAATGTTCGGAGCTGTGTATGGTAGTTATGAGCAATTTAAACATTTTCTCAAAAATAGTCAATGTCCCTATTTCCTTAAACATATTTCTAAAAGATATACGAGGTCCGAGCTTGTAAATAGCACAAATGGTCCGCTTCTGCACCACGAAAATTCTATGAATATTTGGGGCATTTCCCCAGAGCAAAATGACGACGCCAACGACATCAAACTATGGAAACAGCCAAAATAAACTAATCTAACAGTTTCGACATTGGAAAAAATTCTTATTTTTTGACTGCATAGGACGCAGAAGTAAGTCTTTTCGCCAACTTACTGATATTAGGACCCCATTGAAGCCTGTTATCTAAAATAATTCTCAGGAACATGGTAGCATTAACAAACTCCAATTCTTAATTATGTACTGAAATAGTTCCGGATCAATGTCTTACATTTGAAAGTGAGAATTTATACATTTTGTATGTATTTCATTAAGAAGTAGTATATTTGCAGTAAACCATTTCTCTACCTCAGAGATGATAGCATTATTCACATCATCATAAGTTGGCTGTTGTCTTTTAACTTCGAATAACAAAGAAGTATCATCTGCAAACAGTATTATCTTATAAATATCCTTAACAAGTCTAGTAAGTAATTTATAAAGTCTAAAAAAGGAAGGGACCAAGAATTGATTCCTTGGTACACCCATGTGAACTACAGATGCAGATGATCTCGTGTCATAGACATCAACCCTCTGCACTCTGATACTCAAATACGATTTCAGAAGGGCGAATTGCCGGCCTATTACTCCGTAGTGACGTAGTTTTTCGATCTGAGTTTTATGATAAATACAATCAAATGGCTTGGAAAGATCACAAAATAAGTCAATTGCATCTCGCGAATCCTCCCAGGCTCCAAAATATGTTGTACAAGCTCAACGCAAGCATCGACTGTGAAGCGACCCCTAGTAAAAGCGAACTGTTTATTAAACATTAATTTATTAGTATAAAAATGTACTGACAACTAATTAAGGATTAATTTTTCGAAAATTTTGCTAAGTGTCGTTAGTACAGATATGGGTCGAAAGTTATTGGGGTTTGATACACTACCGTCTTTAAATAATGGAATTACTTTACTTTCTTTCATCAAATAAGAAAACGCGCCTTCATCTAGACACGAATTAATAATAAACGCAAAGTGCGGCGCAATGCAATCTATAATGGAGTTTACAATCATAATAGAAAGACCATGAAGATTAGCAGTCCTCTTCATGGCTAGAGATTTAAATGTTTTGATAACCTCTTTGGAACTCACATATTTAAATTTAAATTGCAAATTAATATTACAGATTGAACTACTTTTCTTCAGTAATAATTCGGCAAGAGCAGGAGATGAGTTGAGAAGTCTGGTAGTTGAGACAGGAATATGAGTAAAGAATGTTTCGTAGGCCTTAGCAACCTCTGCGTCTTCATTCAAGGTTCTGTGATCTACCTTAAGTTTAAAATCAATGACTCTGTCTTAATTCTTTCAGTCTCGTTCGCTAAATGGGAAATCTCAATACGATTTCAATTATCATGTCTTCAAATATTTTGCAATTCTTATACTGTATTTCTTTTACACGTTTCCAAAAAATAAAAATAAAATTATAGGGAACCCTGACATGATATCAAACTAAAATAAATAAAGAAAAGATTAAGTAAATAAGGAAAAGTTTGACTCGTGCTTGACTGTTGTTTTACAGTGTAAAGTTTTTTATGTATGTGCTAAATTCCATTTAAATCTGTCCGTTTTATACGCCGTTTATACGCCGAATAAGAAATAACTATACAATCGTCACAAAATATCAGATTTATAATGGAATATAGCAGTGAAAAAAGACGCAGTGTATAAAAACTCTATAGTTCGTTTTAATTTACTACAATTTTCTTATTATTAAACAATTGCTGTTAATGACATAGCTACAATGCTTTTTTTGACTCTCTCTCTTACTTTCACTTTCGCTCTACTTCACCTACTCACGCCGTATCTTCCTCTCTTCTCTCCCTCTCAATCCTCATTGCCCACTCTAAGAAGTATCCTTCTCTGTATAAAGCAAACAATAAGTATGACCGACAAAATAAAATAAAATTATTGATTTAAATATGTTAGTTATTAGGAGTCATACAGACTAACAAACAAAAAAGAAGCCTAGGTTCATTCCCTGGTGTGAGAATTTATTCGAACCAAATATTACTCAAAATTGGCACAGCGGTTTGGGCTTCAAAATGTAACAGACAGACAGACAGAGACACTTCCACGTTCACAATATTAATATAGATGTTGTATTCAGAGGTACAAATTAATAATGAATCAAATAATTATTTTAAACCCAAATTTGTCTTCTTGTGGAAATAATGCTTCTACGTAAATACTTATAATGCTGCATAATGTCGTTTTCAATCATATCACAAAGATTTCTGAAACGACTTTTAATTATACAAAAGCTTTGAATTCAAAAGCTCTGAATTATTACCGTACGAAAAGTTACCAGAGCCACCGGACAATAAATTCGGGATCGGAACTGCTTTTCCATTTTCTCTGTTCAAAGGAGACACCCGGTCAGTTAATGGCAATGGTCCAGGCGTCTCCTTTTTAATAAACTATGCGTTAATCCACATGGAAAGTAGCCAGAAGAATAATAAAGTTATTGGAGTGAAACTTCTTTATCGGCGTAAATGAGAAATTTATTGTGGCTTAAGAAAATCGAAGTAAAACTTTACACACTTATCGACGACCGATGACAATACAGTAACATGGTATAATTCGACTGATCTGATGGTGGAGGCAAAGGACAGGCACATGAATTCCATAATGGAACAAGATATCCTGACGTATTTGCAATTTTGATACATAATTTAACTTCGCTATTGATTGTGTCTGTACTTGTACACATGCATGCGCACGCACACGTAAACCCAAACGCGCACGCACACGTTCACGCGCATACACACGTGCAAAGCGTACGCGCACGCACTCACGCAATACAATATACCTATATCCATGTATTTATACACTTAATTATGCTATTCATTATAAATTGTAATTTATACATTCATTGAAAGTATCAAGCATTAAGATAATAAAAAGTTGATAGTAGAACATAGAAAGGTAAAAATTAATCGAATTTTTGATAAACGGAATTATTTAATGTCTGTAGGTTTTGATTGTTTAATTTACTAATTTCTTTCAAACTTCGTATTTTGAATAAATTAATGAAACTAATCATTCAAATTTAACGAAGATTTTTTTTATAATAATTTTAATAACTACTTTAAATTTATAATTAAAGTTATTTTTGAAGTGAAACTTCTAATGCGACTTCCAACAAAGTTGCGTTAAACGTTTAACGCTACCATGGAAGGGGTTATGAAAGCACTGTTGCGTTAAACGTTCAACGCTCCTGGAGAGAGGGAAAAGAAAGAGACAAAGCGAGAGTGAATGCGTGGCACTCGAACGCATGCGCGTAGTATACCTGTTACAGGCCAGCGCGAGCGTTAGCAACGAGTAGCGTCAATATTCCAACGCAAGAGGGAGAGAGAAGAAAGAAAGATACACAAATGTAGAAAGTAGGAGAGAGAAAGAGAGTGAGTCGGTAGATTTCGTCTCGCAATTGTTTTTCGCAATTGTAACGTGCGACGAAAAACGCAATTTCTACCCCTTCCTATTTTTATTTCCACATTACGAAGTTTCACTTCTTACGCGCAAAGGGACTCCACGCACTGTTTTATTTTTGTCTTACCCTAGTTTAACTTACTTATT
Source organism: Eumeta japonica (assembly GCA_005406025.1). NCBI lineage: Eukaryota > Metazoa > Arthropoda > Insecta > Lepidoptera > Psychidae > Eumeta > Eumeta japonica. The sequence goes on from BGZK01001585.1 coordinate 22,328, forward strand.
GCAAAATAATATATATAATATTTTAAAATAAGTTTTGTATTTTGTATATTTTATAAAATGTAATAAAAATAATACCTCGTAAAGAATTTTCACTTTGTATGTGTGTATCCAAATACACGCAGTTTTTTTTTTAAGTAATAGATAACTAAAGAGTATTAAGTGAAATAATTTTTATAAAAACAAAATAAAAACCGCCTTCAAAGACCTATTTAAATAAGTGTTGTTTTGGGAGTCGGTAAGCAAAAGCAACACAAAACAAAGTATAATCTATAAATATCAATATGAAATTTAAATTTGAGTCATAAAGATATCTCTTTATCTGACTGCACGGCGAAAAGAGGGTAATGTGTTTATCAGCCAATATATGCATATATGTTTATTCTTTTGTGGTGATCTAGAGACCAAACTCGTGAACCAATTTTGATAATTCTTACGTTAATCGATTTACCTTAATCTTGTGTGTCACTAAAGCAGAGTTTTTTTTTTAATTGGGGTCTTATTTACAAAAAAAAAATTACATAATCAGAATGACGGCTGTAAAATATAAAAATACAAAGCAGTAATGACGAAAAAAATTATATGCTATACTTAGTGACATATTTGACTAGGTTTTTAAAAGCAAGATAATGTTTCTTACATCATTCTACAGTAATGGCCTCTATTTAAAAATTGTAATTTAATTTAAATAAAAATTTAATTAAAAATTTATTGATATGTATTAATTTAATATCAATAAATCGATAAAAGAAACTTATCACGATTATTAGAACAAAACACGACGTTGACACCGCTAATGACAAGAAAGTAAGGTTAGTTTATTGTTAAAACAGAAATATAAAGCAATAAAAAATTTAATTAAAGAACTGAACTGAACTGCACAAAAGTGACTGAAAATATGGAAACAAGATTATGTAAAAAATCATCTGATCAAACTTGACAAGGAGGCGTCAGATTTATGTTTCCTTACTTGCTGCAGCTCTTGTTGTATGCATGTATGCTCACCGACTGCAAATATTTGTTATGTTTAATTAAATTATTTTTTTACATAATCTTGTTCCCAACTTTTTAATTCACTTTCACACGGTGGGGTTTTATTATTTTTTCTTCTTCCAAGGATACATAACTGCGTCTTATCTTTAGCTGGAACCAACTCAAAAAACAACTAATTATTTGAATAGATTTATAAAGGCGGTTTTTATTTTATTTAAAAAATATGAAATTATAGAAAAGCTTGTTTTTATTTTTTAAACTTGTTTTTTGAAGTAACATTTTTATGAAGCTACTTTTTACTTTTACATTAAGATGAAGACATATGGTCCATATATTTATTTATCGTTAAATTACGTAATTAAGCATCTGCAATGAAACATTCTACAAATATAGACGGATTAGAAAAATACGGTCTGCCTTTTTCACCTTCGCCATAAGACTCAGGTATGTAGGTACATATCTTTTTCAATCCTATGCAGAAAACGAGATTAGACGTAAAAAGATAATAATGAAATTGCGATTTAAATTTTTGATATTAAAAAATTATAACATACACCAACAATATAGATAAGCAAAAAATAATTGTTATTTTAGTGGAAATAAAAAAGAATAACCAAAATCTTACCATTATTAGAGTTTATATGATAAATTTAGTTTGTTTATTCAGCAAAGGCCATCGGCGGTCACGGTGTCGACATCGGTTGCGAATCGCTGACGTCCGCCGGCGGCGCCGCGTCGGCGCCCGCGCCTGGGGCCCGTCGCACAATTCCTGAGCCAGCCGTACACAAAGGAATGCTACCGTTTCATAAGCCCCGCGCTGTCTCACTCCGTGACCCGGAGACTCCTAATACCAACGAACGGATAGCATCGATCATCAATTGCGCACGAGCATCCAATTGAACTACGACGCACAATAATTTAGACACCAAATAAACTTTCATCGCCACACTATACAGACACGGTTCACCCGACACAAAAGTATTATACAGAGCACAGATTAAACAATATAATTTGTCTACGGCACTGAATCTGGCAAAAGGCGAACGGGCCGGATGTTGGCGTCGACGGTGATGAGCGAAAGACAGAGACAACGCATGCGCGTGGCTGGGCCTCACCCGACCCTGGCCACCTCCCTCCTCCCGCCGCTCGCTCAATGTGCGTCTCGCGCGCGTTGTCACTGCTGCGATTGGAAATATTATAATTAAAATTTGCTCTCATAATAATACAAACCAGGAGTTCATTTATCCTTTGCCAGCGAGTATTAATTATGATTAGATCGTATCAAAATTCTTGAACACATTGGAATTGCGACGCAAAAAAATACAAATACTGTTATACATCAATATTATAAAATGATTTGCGCAGATTCTTTAAAATGTTTTACATTTTTCGTTCATATTATGTTGATCATCTAAAATTAAATCAATGTCGTGTCGTCATCATTCGCGATACTAACTTCTGATGAACTTTCACGTTACAAGGCGATGCAGGATCTACACACAATAGCACACTTCAATCCAATTTTCCTATAAATGCATAGCTAAAGTATAAAGGTCGGAGCGGTAGCATGTACCGCTCCGACGTGCCAACAACGGCCACATCCAGTCTTACATTTTCAAGAAATGAAATTCAGCGATACGTTTTATTGATTATGGTTGCATACCTGAGTCTAATACTATTACGTACTAAATTTCCCACTTTTCAGTCCTAATTTTCAGGATTTTCAAAATTCTGTATATTTTTTCTATGTATGAAGATTTGGCTACGAGATTAAACAATTACGACTAGAATTAAAAAATCAACGTCTATTTAAATTATGAAAACGACGACTTCTTGTAGATGATTTCGATGGTTACCATCAGCACAATATGTCTATTTTTTTCTAATTTTCAACGTTCATCTACAATATTTTAGGTTCAGAATGCAAAAAAGAATCTGCTTCTTGTATTAACTCCGCTATTCTAATACTTTCAAAATCCTCCTGCTGCTTATTTATCCAAAAATTGCGCCATAGTTCGGCTTCAAATGTGATCTCTTCTAATTCATAAAAAGCAGACACTTCCTCCATACATTTTTGTAATTTTAAAACTGTCATTTTAATTATCTGAGTAGGCTGTAACAATGAAAGAGTAAACGCTGGTGAATGCTGTTTGCTAAATCTCGCCTCTAATGAAGATTACAAAGAATCCAAATAAGGCACGTATAACGAGCGACGAAAATACTCGCTAAAGGAAGCAGCTGGTTGATTTGCCCTATGTTGTTGGCGGCTTGCTGTTCTTGGTAAACGTAGCTCAATGTTCAAAGCCGTAGCAATTTCTTCAGCTGATTTGATTAAATCTTCGCTCCCTACTTCCGCGGAACGCCGGTGTTCTGCAACTGCAGTAGTTATTGTTCGTATATGTTCTGCACATCTTAATATATCCAGCGTTTTAGATTGCAATATGTTTGCGACGGGTTGCAGCATAGAATTATATCTGTCTATAATACATAGAGCAAAGATAAATGTGGTTTGGCTGACAGCAGATAGTAATTGGAAAGCTACTTTCCTTGTCACAAAATTACCTTCCCGAGAAAGTTTTTCTGAACCTTCTGCAATTTCGACAAAATGTTTCTTACACATCGAAATACTTTGGTATTCATAGGACCATCTTGTTTCACACAGCAATGGTATTTTTGGTGCATATTATTGACGCAGAACCGATTCCCTGAAAAAATGTATCGTATCTTTTACGGTTCCAATACAGTTTCGGATCTCAGAAACATTTCTTAAATCAGAGGTTCCCAAACTCTCTTTTTTCATAGACTACTTTCAAAATTTTGCCGGATACGGTGGACCCCCTGCAGCTGCATCACTACCAATTTCTAAATCTCGAAAAAAAAATTAAGATTAGATATATCTATGGAAACTTGCGTTGTGGCTGAGTTTTAACGACGAATTAACAGTTTTCAAAAAAAAAAGATCAGAGTTGATTGCTTGATAGGATTAATTGATAATAAAGTCGGCTAAACAAATTTTCATTTAAATTTTAATTGATTGTGCTGTGAGTGGATGTCAGAAAAGCAAAGTTGGCCAATCGAAAAAGTGACTCCATCCAACTTTACTTTTTTGAAATCTACAGTGACTCACAGCACAAGAACCAATCAATTCTCACAAATTTTATTAAAAAAACGTCCCATTCAGTGGTAAAAAATATAGTGTATTTCCTTGTGTTGTTGGTATTTATTTAAATTAAAATATATAAATTATTGCACTATTAATTATATTATTATTGTTATAACAGTCGTAATGTAATTAAATTAAACACTTATAACGTAACGTAATTTCTGCAATGGTATTTACAAAAAAAATATAATTTTAATGAGAGGTATGTACTTGATGGATTGACAGCAAATTATCAATATTTGGCTTGAGTTTTGTACGGAGTAACCGTAAAACTCCCCTTTCTGTAATATTCAATCTGCTCCTTTTTCTTGTTAATAAGTTTGTAACGGCTCTAAAACTTTTTTCGACGAGATATGAGGAGGGAAACGCTATCAGAAGCTTTTGCACAATTCCCCACAGTCCGGGATATTTTTCGGGTATTTCATTCGGGCATTCTACCTGCGACAAGTTTGAAAACTGTGAAAATTCGCGCCGACCAATATTTTCCTTCATAAATTTCAATTTACCAAGAAAAGCTGAAATTACACACTTTGTTTTTATTAAATTGAGGCTGTCCCCTTGTAACTGAGGTCATTCAATTTTTTGAACAAATCCATCAAATACGCGATGTCTACTTTAAAACTGATTAAGTTTTTCTTTAAAATCAGGATCTTTACTTTCCAAAAACTCTAAAACTGAGTCAAAAAGTAAATAAAATCTTGATAAACATACACCTTTCGACAACCAGCGTACTTCGGTATGTAACAGCAATCGTTGGAAGTCTTCATCATTTTCATCGCAAAATTGTGCAAATAAACGCGTATTCAATGCATTGCTTTTTATTTTGTTAACTGCATTAATCACAAATTGAAGCGATTGGTGCAATCTATCACTCAAATTTTTCGCTACTAGATGTTGTCGGTGGATAACACAGTGAATCGCAATTACCTCTGGTATAATTCTTTTAAGATGGCTTATATAACCACGATATCGCCCGACCATGGCAGGAACTCCATCTGTTGCCACCGAAATAACGTTTGTGAATGGAATCGATTTTTTTTTAATCATTCAAAGCATTAAATATTTATTCACCTTTAGTGTCCGTCTTCAAAGTTTTCGCGAATAGTAGCTCTTCATGAATTTCTTCGCCCATAACAAATCGAACATATACCAATAATAATGCTTTATTGCCAGGTAAAGTTGACTAGTCCAGTTGAATAGAAAAATGAGTTGTTCGTAGATAATCACGCAAGAAACTTTCAACATCAGACCTCATTTCATCAATACGTCTTTGTAGTGTTGTTACTCGAAGGAATTCTTTCGAGTATGTCAAATGAAGATTTGTGTAGAACAGTATTTAAAACCTCTTCAACAGCAGGTAAAATTAACTGTTCTCCAATGGTGTGCGGTTTTCCAGATTTTGCTATAAGTAATGAGATATTGTAAAATGCCCATAAGCCATCATCGTAGCTTTCAGATGTTGAAGAAAACGTACTGTGCACGGTGAGTCTCTTTTCATATTTTTCCTTTAATGTTTGGAAATATTTCAAATCTTTACCTATTTTATCAGGATGACACCTTCTTAGATGATCTTCCAGCTTTAATGGTTTCATAGAGTCATTGCTCAAAATTTAAATATTCAACTCTGAACTGACGACACTTATTTTTAGATTCGGCCATGTTTTGTAGTAATCATCTACCTGTAGAGAAATTAAAAAAAAAACTTTGTTTTGTAATCTTAAGGCGATTCAAACTTAACAGGATATGGCTATTTTAACATAATATGATTAATCAATTATTATGAATAATATGAAATAAACAAAGTTCCGGCTGCAAATTGTTTTTAATTGTTAAAAGCAATAAATCTCTAAGATCCATAATAGAGTTTTATGAAAACGGCTGAACTTATTTTGATGTGATATAAAATTATTACTTCATTTACTACATTTTAATATATTTCTATAAATTGTATAGAAACTTTTAAAAATATTTTGATGTCAAAATTCCGCAATAATTAAATGAATTAGATAGGTAATAAAAATAAGGTAAGGACCATAAGTTCAATCTTACTCGGCTTAAAACTATATGCATATAACAAATAGGCAGGTAGGTACTTACTTTTCCGACACTGGCAATTACTAATATCGAATCACTTTACTTTTCTTTTCGAAAGTCTAGAAACAAATTCAATCACTGGCCAACACTAACATCAATTCACTTTTCTTTATGAAATTCCAGAAACAAATGAGTAACGATTTTCTTTGACATTCGGATTTATATTGGTGAAGAATCAAACACGTTCATGCAAGATTGCAAACACATACACCAAAGTCGTATTAATTTGCACGTCTGAACAAGCGTTGCGGACGGGACGGCGGCCGGCGCGGCACGACAAGTCTCGACGCGTTGTACTGAATATGAAATATGCAAGTTTTTACAAGTAAGAGTCGCTGAGTTTCTTAAAATATTATCTGCCTATATTGATAAGAGAAGTCAAGTCAACATTTTAGTTCTTCACTATCGGAACCAAATTAATTTTCATGCACCCCCGCTTACGATTGTGGACTCCCATTTTTTATTACGCCCAACGTAAACCCCCGTCGAGTCTTCCGTGGATCCCTGGGGGTCCACTTGAACTACTTTAGGAAATACTGATTTAAATCGTTTACCACGAGGTTTAATCTGTGGCAGGCACCGTGAAAATATAAACCCTTTTATAAGTTTCTCTCAATATTTTCTGGACTCCACCATCTTTTCCCGCCATAGTAGCATATCCCTCATAGCCCTTTCCCACGCATTTATTATCGTCAATATTTAGCGTATTAATAAATCTATTAATTTCAGCAGCTATCGTTTGGGTATTAATTTTTCCAACTCCACAAAACCCATAAATTCTTCCTTAACATATTTTTTCTTTTGATCAAAATATCAAAGACCTATCGCTAGTTGTTCCTTACCACATACATCTGTTGATTCATTAGCCAAAATACTAAAGGCACTTGCGGCTCTAATGTTTTCGACCAATTTTTCTCTTATTAGGATACCGCATATGTTTGTTTTGTATTTTCGAGAACGTATATTGAGCATTCTTTTGACCCTTCTCTAAATGTTGCCGCAAAATCTCATCACCAGATTTAATTTTATTTAAGCAAATCTTGAAAAACGCTGTCATCTTTTTCTTTTACTCTCAATGGCAAATCACGTGTTCCACAAAAAACTATTGTACTGATTATGGGTTGCAATGCATTTCTATTATCTTCAATAATTTTTTCGTGGCCTGTTTGCAAAGCAACTTGCGCATTTGTTTTAATGTTGCTAAAAGAATTGGCAGACGCACTTGACTCTCTGTGCCATTGAGTATCTACATGCGCTTTACAATAAATATGCATATCTTTATACTTAGTATATGGTCGAACAATTAGAGATCCCTGTACACTACGTGCAACTTTCGGCGGAAATAAAACACTAAACAAACAAAACCCACTTTTCAATCTCTTTGAGTAAGCAAGCCACGGTTTGTACATTTTTAACCAAGAGTGGTTACATTTGCGTTTTAAATATGTAGCATCACCAGCAAAATCATAAGTTTCTGGAGGTACCCAGTATTGCTTTAACGTTTCCATTCGCTTCTCAGTTGTCAATACGAAAGACTGTCCAACCGATAGACCGATATCATTTTCATGAGAGTTTTCTCCATAATCCAGAATTGACATAGATGTAGATGCACGAGATTCAGAAGCTACCTCTTTAACAATATTACAAGAATTTACGGTTTCCGATTCTGTATTTTGCGGGTTTACAAATGAATTACACAATTTTTTACTAGCAGAATAAGATTGTGTTATTGTCGCTGAATCCACCTCACTAGACTGCTGCAACTACTTACTGCAACTGGCATCATCATATTTTGTACTTGTAATTTTCCGTTTTTTTTTTTCTGCAAAAATGAAATACGGTATACGGTAATGAAGCTACAAAAAATACATTTATTTCTCCGACATGACTGTAAAAAAAAAGTTAAAACCGCCTTCAGACAACCAAGAGCCGCAAAAGACCAACCGAGACATTTAAAATAAAACTAATTTTACGGGTTAAACTCGCGCATATTACTAATATGAAAATGGTGGGTAAATTACTCTTATTAATTAATACCTACTAGCTCTTTGCTTAACTAATAGCATTCAAAAACAAGAAATGCATAAAAGTTATATATTTTTATCTTCAATCTCAAAATTGTTTATTTGGAATTATAGTTTTGAACTACACTATTTCTAAATGAATATAAAATTATTTAAACCATATAATTTTATAAATATGCTTAAAATATTTATGCAGAGACACTGAATATTATGAAGTATTGCAAAAATGATATACTTTACTATTGGTAATCACAAAGAGCGGTGATCACAAACTATACTATTTATTGGCGGTAATCATTTTGATTTTAGCATCTCAACAAACTTCAAATATTGCCAGTCTTCTACTCATCCCCCATCATTACTATGGTAACTTCGGTGCGTTTTAACTATTTATAATTATTATCTACAAAAACATTACAAATATATTTTTTCTTAATTTTCGAGCAATTTTTTTTTGTTTTGTTAATTTTTAACTTTTTTTTTAACTATTTTATCAAAGAAATACGATGCATTTAAACGATTCGGTAAATTTCTAGTTCAAATCAACGAGCTATTTATTGAATCGATTATTTATTTCAAGTGCTACATTTAAGTAATTGGAAGCAATACTTGGTATACTATTTCTTTTTTTTTGTTATAATTTTTTTGTGAAAATCGGAGATTTTTTTTAATTTTTTGTTTTCACAGAAATAAAAATGTTTTTTTTTTGGGATTTCATTTGTTTTGTAAAACAAAATTTTTCTAAAAAGTAAGTTATATAGGTTATGTAAAACAATATAAAATCGAGGAAATGTTTTTTCGTGCAATTTTATAAAAATTAAATAAATTCGCCATTGCATATGTTTCCTTTTATGCTGTGAAACAAAAGTAAAAAGCAAAGTATTATTATTATCATTATTGTTATTATTATTATAATATTCTCAATTATAAATAATCACATATTTATTAAATATCCTTAAAACTAAAGCATTAAAATATTATGCTTATGTAATATTAACAGTGCAAATAATATTAATCTAACTTATTTTTTTGCGCAATTTGTCACCTTATTTATTTTTTTAAAAGCAAAGAGTCCTTAAGTTTCCCACACGTGTCTTTTATAGCTTTTTCTCAAAAGTCCCAAATGTCATATGCCCACCACATGTTTCTGGAATCACTCAACGGCTTTACGATTTACCAGGACTCGACTACAATACGCTTTTGTATTAGTCATAAACTTAACTTTCCTTTTTTTGTTATTGTAACAATGATAAATAACAAAGAATAGTCAACTTAAGAATTTCTGAAATTTTCAACTAAAACTACCGTTTTAAACTTTATATTTAATAAACAATTTAAATAAATTATTTGAATATTTTAATCCACGCCACGCGCTAAGAAATAACGTCATCTATCAGAGGATGTGAAGGCGTCACACTAGTAACCTCGTTAGGCGCTTTCTGTTCGAGCACAACATTTTTACTCCGAACACAGCGTCAATTTCTAGTAATTTTGGAACATTATCGTTCCAGTTACAATCTAGACAGAAAGAAAAAAATATGAACAGTGATTCTCACAAGCATACGACTTACTTTATTAATCAGAATTAATTTCGATATGAAAATAGATAAAATTTCGATTTTTGTTAATTGCATTACTGGGTAGATTCTGTCACTTTCGTAATTCAATATCTAGCCTTACATTTAAATAACTTATGTCTGTATGTCGCTTTGAAATTATAAGAAAAAACTGTTTCTCGCATCGGAACAATAAACCGAAAAATATTATAGAGAAAGTAAACTTATAACTCTTAATTAATGATTCAATAGATTATTTGGGATGCTACAACAAAGATAAATATCAATAACACCCAGAAAGAATAAAAAAAATTGCAAGCACCAGGTATATCTATTAATCAGGAAATTTATTTTCATCACATGAATATTTATAACTGTATTGTGTGACAGATATCGTGGGTAGGGAGACAAATTAAACAAAAAAGGTCTGTCTAAGAATTATATAAATACATAACACTTGGTCTCATATTTATTATCTTTTATCGCCTTTAAGTATTGTCCTTTGCATTTTCAAAAAATATAAAATTAAATTATGCTTACTTCTGAAATAATACATACATTGTCTCGTAATATTTTATTTCGACCGGCCCTTTTCCGCTTCGGATTTTTGTTTATGTAACTATGCCAAAAATATATATTTCAGATTATAGTAATGATAATGACCTACGATATATTGCCTTCTTATATGTATGAATGAAAAAAATTTGTTACTATGTATTTGAATGAAGCCTAAAAATCTATATCAGTAAAAAACGAATTATTTGTCTTTGTTGAATACTATTTTAAATATCGTCGTCAACGCTTTAAATTCAAAAACATTTAAGTGTACTTATAGACATTAGTTGGTTTTTTTAACTATGCATAATATAATAATATAGATTATTCAAGCAAAATAACTATTTGTTGCATAAATTAAACTACGTTCTATATACTTAAATCACACCATAAATAAACAAACTACAGAAAAAAGGTTAAAAGAGAAAACAAATGTTTAGCTGTAAATAAATGTAATTTATAAATAAATAACAGTCAAAAAATATTGTTTATCTATGTAATTTTAAGGGTTGATAACAGTCACTCTCGATTTATTCACTAGAATAACTCAAATTTTCTTAAGAGTAACGAATGTCAATTATAAAACACGTATAGAGACTAAGATAACGCATGACAGTCCATTAAACTATAAATTAAAGTACAATAGACAATTAATTGTAAAATCGATCCCGAGTAGTAGCTTCTCCACTAGGGGTTGTTATATTCAATCTAGTGTTATGCCCCGGTCTGGTGGAAGCAAGTTTGCACTATAATAAAATTCTCCAAAAGTAATGGATGTCACGTAGTATAAACTTTTTATGCACTATTTTATGATTCTGCGAATATCGGATTACAATACTTCTTTTATTTTATTTATTTATTGCCTTTTTTGAAAAAGACTATCAATATAATTTAAGTGCTACAACGATTTATTTGTTTAATTATTTATGATAAATTATTTATTATGAAAAGTACATGAAAGCAATATTCATTTTGATTTATTAATTCGAAATTAGCGTTTAGGTATCAACAGCGACACCTGAGTTGTCTTCAGACAACTTAAGATACTACCAACTTCGAAATAAAGAATTCGACCGAAATTAGTAAAATCTCTCGTAGAATCGAAAATAGGCGCAAGCAAAAATTTCATAGTTGAATAAATATTAAACTTTTATTTAATTTCTTTATTGCCTCTTTTGAAAAAGACTATCAATATAATTTAAGTGCTACAACGATTTATTTGTTTAGTTATTTACAGTAAATTATTTACTATGAAAAGTACATGAAGGCAATATTAATTTTAAATTATTAATTCGAAAATAGCGCATAAGCATCAACAACGACACGAAATGTCTTCAGACAACTTATGGTACTACCAACTTTGAAATAAAAAATTTGACCAAAATTAGTAAAATCTCTTGTAGAATCGAAAGCAGGCGCAAGCAAAAATTTCGTAGCTGAATAAATATTAAACAATTAAGAAAATAAAGTAATTGTTGGCAATAAATATAAATGTATATATATATATAAAAGAAAATTATAGCAACCAGTGTAGTCATTAGTGCTACGATAGTGAAAAATATGATGAGGTTATAATGGCATATGACAAGAGAATAGAGACACGTGTCTCACGCCATATGTTTAACGTGTACTTGGCGCGAGACTACCGTGTCTCCGGATTAAATAATCCAATTAGGTACAATTAATATTGTAAAATTGTTAAATTGTAACTGTGCGTAAATTGTTATTTATTTCTAAAATAAAACAATTAAAATCTTGTAAAGTCTAAAAACAAATTGTTAAAACAATTTGTAGAAATAAAAGATATGAATGTTATTAAATACATTTTAAAACATTTTGTTTATGCATTAATTACTAATAAATACCCATTTCCTTTATGTTTTATTTAAAGATTATTATCATGTTTCATTTGTTTTTATTTTGACAATATTGTTAGTTCTCGGGTAAGAGTGGTTGTAAGATTGGATTGTGCTAACTTTTTACTGTGTTAAATTGATTCACTAATATAAAGCAATTTCATAAATTCTCGCTATCAGTTAATTACTAGTTCAATAATAAAATTATCTTGATTTATTATTTTAACTTGCGATTAATTGATCGTTAGAATGTGTGGTACTGGTTTCATCATTGTGTTAATTTAACAGAGTAGGTTGCCTACCACAGCCAAGTAACTCAAATGTTTTCAACCGTGTAGATGGGTTAATTTTAACAGAGTAGGTTATCTGTTGTCAACCGTGTGGATTAATTTTAACAAAGTAAGTTTGCTACCAAAGGTAGGTAACTGGCTTTTTTCAAAATTGTAAAATACTTAATTTTAACCGATTAGGTTGGCTAAAATTGTCGAGTAACTCGACGGTTTTTAACCGCGTAGATTGGTTAATTTTAACCAAATAGTTTGATCTATGTAGATCAGTGATTCCCAAAGTGGTCCAGGTGGACCCCCAAGGGTCCACGGGAGACTTGCTAGGGGTCTACATAGGGGTGAACAAAAATGGGGTCCATAAGATGTTAATGGGGGTCCACGAAAATTTATCTGCTTTTGATAGCAAAAATGTAAGCATAGTTTTTATAAGGGCCTACCTACATTGTTTTAAGTACCTAACTAAGCAGATAATATTTTAATAAGGCAAGCGACTGTTACTTGTCCAAACTTGCGTATTCGATATTACGTACAATTTTGTGTACAGACTTGCAAAGCGCTATCCTCCCGACAATGCTTAATGCTTGTTCAGACATGAACTTGATCACCACTATAAATACTTGATGCCAAAGGCAAACTCATTCATTTGTTTCCGGAATTTCGAAAAATAGGTGTTAGAAAATTTATATCAGTGTTTGCTAGTGCCGGAGAAAAGTAAGTACCTACCTTTTTTTTGTTATAGTACTTAAGTATTTTGTTTACGTGTACTAGTCGGTTGATCACAACTGCTTGTATAGATAGGTAACTTAGTAACTTACAGATATTTTAATTGTCCTCTTTCGATTTAAAGACAAACACAGCACGTTTTATTCAATTGTTTTTCACGAGAGAAGCACTGCCTCTCTAAAAGGCCGAATAAGCAATATTGCAGAGCAATTAATTTTGTAATTTTTCTTGCAAATGCGCGGGCGACGGGAAAGGGCGGGGCTTGAGCTTCAATGCCAGTTTGTCACGTTTTAACAATGAAGCCGCAGACAAAAATACGCAAATACACGGAGCGCGTGAACTCATTGATTTGATGAAATGTTAGTTATCGTTTTATGGACAATTTTGGGATTTCGATTTTATTTTTCCTACACAAATATGATCAGTATTCGATACTGAGTGGTGTACTTTTATTTGTACTATTAAAATTAGTGGTAAATTAGGTACTTTAAAATTGATACCGTTTTGTGAAAACGTCTGTATTTGTCTTAGCGGTTTATTAGTTGGTCCCTTTACAAGCCGTAATTCTATTTCCGCGTGCTGACAAAGGCTGCGGTGTGATACCTATATTCAGAAAAAACTTGGTTACTAAAACATTTTTTACAGGTAAGGTAACTGACACGAAACATGGCTACAGCAAAGAAAAATGTCGACAATATAGTGTCGATTATTTGAAATATGGTTTTGTTCCATCAGAGGCAGACAAACAATTGCCCATGTGCCTATTATGCAACAAAGTTTTGAGTAATGACTCTATGAAACCATCAAAGCTCGAAGATCATCTAAAAAGGTGTCATACTGATAAAATAGGTAAAGATTTAAAATATTTTCAAACATTGAAGGAAAAATATGAAAAGAGACCCACCATGCACAGTATGTTCGCTTCAACATCTCAAAGTAACGATGATGGCTTGCGGGCATCTTATAATATCTCATTACTTATAGCAAAATCTGGAAAACCGCACACTATCGGAGAACAATTAATTTTACCCGCTGTTGAAGAGGTTTTAAAAACTGTTTTGCACAAATCTCCATTTGACGTACTAAAAAGAATTCCATTAAGTAACAATACTGTACAAAGACGCATTGATGAAATGAGGTCTGATATCGAAAGTGAGTGATGAATTTTTTGCAGATGATTGCAAAATGAGTTTTTTGCAATCATCTGCAAAAAACTCATTTTTCTATACAACTGGACGAGTCAACGTTACCCGGTAATGAAGCATTATTATTGGCATATCTGATTTATTATGGAGGAAGAAATTCACGAAGAATTGCTATTTTCCAGAACTTAGGAGACTGACACTAAAGGCGAATCAATATTTAATGTCCTGAGTAATTTCTTTACGGAAAAATCGATTCCATTTACGAACATTATTTTTCAGTGGCAACAGACGGAGCTCCTGCAATGGTCGGGCGATATCGTGGGTTTATAAGTCATCTCAAAAGAATTATACCAGGACTTACCGCTATTCATTGCATAATCCACCGACAACATCTTGTGGCAAAACATTTAAGTGACAGGTTGAACCAATCTCTTCATTTTGTAATAAAAGCTGTCAACAAAATCAGAAGCAATGCATTGAATACGCGTTTATTTGCTCAATTGTGCGACAAAATGATGAAGACTTCCAACGACTGCTCTTACATACTGAAGTGCGCTGGTTGTCGAAAGGTGCATGCTTAACGAGATTTTACTCTGTTTTCGATTCCGTATTAGAGTTCCTAGAAAGTAGAGATCCAGATTTAAAAGAAAACTTGATCAAATTCAAAGCAGACATTGCGTATTTGACAGATTTGTTTAAAAATTTAATGATATTAACTTGCAGTTACAAGGGGACAGCCTGAATTTAATAAAACAAAGGGGATAATTTCGGCTTTTCTTGGGAAATTGAAATTTATGAAGCAAAACATTAGTCGGCGCGAATTCTCTCAATTTCCAAACTTGTCGCAGGTAGAATGTATTGATGAGGATATCCATACCTACAGTCAACATTTAAGTGCCTTGCATGATGACTTCAAAATTCAAAACCAGGTTTGAAGATATGCTGACCATGGATATACCACCATGGATCATAAATCCATTTGATGAAACAGAAGTGGCCAATGTTGTATTACAAGAGGAGCTGCTCGAGCTAAGCACCAATGAGGAGCTGAAGGTGAAATTTTGAAAAGGCTACCAAACATTTTGGCTGCAAGCAGAAATACCCGAAAAAATCCTGGACTGTGGGAAATCGCAAAGAAATTTTTAATAGCTTTTCCCTCGTCATACCTTGTCGAAAGGAGTTTTAGTGCCGTTACAAACCTCTTAACAAAAAAAAGGAGCAAATTAAACATCACAGAGCGGGGGGATTTGGGGTTATTGCTCACAAAAATAAAGCCTAACATTGATCATTTGCTGACACTCCATCAAATACATCCTTCCCATTAATTAAAATTATGACCTGAACCTATATTACCTTATTAATTTTTTCTTGTAATTCTATTCTTTTAATAAATAAAGTGTTATAAAATGTACAATTTTTCGTTTTTATTTTACCTATCGGAATATAGGGACAGAACTCAGAAGCGACACAATTTTTATTTTTTGGCGACTTTAAGAATGTGGTAGAAATATAGCAACAGGGGGTCTACCGAAACAAGTAAAATTTTGAAAGTGGTCCACGAAAAAAATAAGTTTGGGTACCACTGATGTAGACCATAGTGATGGCATATTAAAAAAGGGCCAAATTTTAAACACCAAAACAGACGAGCTTGCATTAGAAGTTTAATGGATGTTAATGAAGCAAAATAGATATGCAAAAATCGTATAGTAAGAGAATTGATTGTCTCTGTCTAACCTTCTGAGAAATAGATGTGAGTTTATATAGCATAATAGTAATATATAGTTTTACTAACATAGCCGAGTACCTAACTCGATTGTTTTCAACTCTGTATGTAGGTTAATTTTAATCGAGTACTAAAAGGTTAAATTTAACCATTTATTGTTTATCAAGGTCTGATTGTTATTGTAAACCTACACAATTTTTTACCGCGTATTTTTTTTATACTGATAATAGTTTACCCAATTCGGTAGGTTATTTTTAACAACGAAATTGGTATGCTCTATACTTATTAAGATGCTTATTTAAAACTTAACAAAATTTCGATTAATTTTCACCCTTATGTTTTCTTAGTGCTACAAGTGGTGGAAGGGCAAAGTAAATGGGTTGATTTTGTAATTAATCTGGCTTATTTATATTAACTTGTTTATTTCATTGTATACAAGTCAAACTAAGTTCAAGAATACATATTATGTTGTAATTTTGGTTAAGATGTTATTTTGATCCGTTTTATAAAACAAAATACAGTTGTATTAGATCATAATGAGAGTAAATGCATTTTCAGTAACAAATATAAGACACGGAATAGAAGTTAGCGTCAGCCGTAGTAACATACTACCCAGAATAGGTCAATAAAAATGAATAATACCTGTTGTTGTGCAATCTAGCATTGATTTCTATACCAGAGAAGAAGGGGAAGGTGGATAAATTAAAATTAAACGAAGGTTTTCTGCCTGTCAGCAAGAAAAACTACAAGGTGTTTTAACAAAATGTTTTGCTTTTAGTAATTGTCAATTATTTGAATATTCCAATTTTAAGGACAAAATCAATAAGCAAGATGACGTACCTGTCCATAAACCACCGTGCAGTGTCTATCAGACAACGGGAAATTATAAAAAAAAACCAGTACAACGGGTGCTTGAGAATTATATTATCAGACATTCGAAAATTCCTTATTTGTATCCGATTGTATTAATAAAAAAACCAGAAATAACATAGAGATTTTGTGTAGATTTTAAAAACTTGATAAAGAAAGTTATTTCAGATTCATACCGTGTACCAAGAGTTGAAGATTTGATAATGTATATAAGCAAAGACAAATATTAGACTTGTTTACTCTCGTGTTACTGCCAAATGGTAAAAGACAAAAGGAATCAACCAATAATCGTGTTTATTCTTCTTTGTTTTCGTATTAATACTAGTCAGACTAACTTTGAGAAAATGATGCTCACGGTCTTAGGTGGGTTAAAATATGAGAATCTAATATTGAACGTAGACAACATATTATTATACGAGGAAACGTTCAAAGATTTCAGAAATGCTTTAAGGGACGTGCTAAACATGTTTAGAGACGTAATTCAGACACATAACGAAACCAAATGTGAATTTCGATGTTTTATCATTAAATTTTCTTCTACTTAACTGGTCCTAAAAAGAATCGAAAATGCATCTTTTATGGCGTGCCTATAGTTAGTATCAATATTTACTGCAAATATATTTGTAATACTTTTTGCACTATTTCGATATTAACATATATTATAGTCCACATATCATAACTACGATAAAATAATCTGTAATCATGACAATGAAATCAATAACTGCTTAAACTTTTTTCATTCTTTGACTATTGTGTGTGTTTGCCATCACTATGTTAGTATTGAGTTTTAATGATCAGAAACGTACAGACAAAGGAAGCATTAGTCAATGGCAAGAATGCGCATTAAGTATATCTATGCATCGTAATGCTATTGATTGCGAAGTTTTAATTGAAACTGCATAAACGTTCGTATATTTACGAGAATTTGGATGCAACGTTTTGATTTAACATAATCGGGTACTATTAATTTTACTATTTTCATTTCAAAGAACTCTATATCCTAATATTCTTGCTTTTAAGATTACAATAATTTCGGCTTAAGGTCTAGATTAAATATGTACATTAAAAAAAAACTGGAATTCTATAATATAAATGATTTAATTGAGTTTTAAGTAGTCTAATATTTTTCATTTCACTTTACTTAGGAGAACTCTAAAAAATATTTTGATCATTGTTATTTATAGGTATGTGTTGGTTAAATTTAAAGTGGATAGATAGCTACCTACCTTCTAGTGTGGTAAATATATAGATTGTACCTGTATATTGAAGAGTAGAAAAAGTAAGTTGATTTTTAAGTTGTAGAAGAATACGCCATTTTTTTTAGTGCATATTAATTTGCTATGGAATAGTTTTTGTTTTGAAGTTGGTTTGATTTTTTGTTAAAGTTTTTGTTTTTTCTCTTCTGTCTAACATAACATGACTTATTTAATAAGAAATGTTAATTTACTTAAGAATATCCAAATGTCGCCACAAAAGACATTTTAATTATGTTCAAACGAAAATTATATAAATATTCTATTAAAAGAAAATACGAAAAATTTAATTGTATTTTTTAAAAAATTAAGTTGATACATAATAATTAAAGTTTATTATTATGATTTATAAAGTATAACATAACCTGTTTAAGTTTCTGATTTCTTTTCAGACTTGCCTTTTTTAATGTTTATATCAACGGTTAGAACGCTCTATAGTCTATTCCACTTGGGTTTAGACATAGAGTAATATAAACATTGGGTTTAAGATTGTAAGGCTCGCAAGCATGTGGAACGGAAAAAAATCGCTGTTGTGAGCGTGATTATTCTGAGCGTTTAGTGAAACATAGCGCTAAAAATATGAAATAGCTATTGCTTGGTCACTACTGGCAACTTTCGTTATCAGTCATTTCGGCCTATCAGTGTAATGTCAAATAGAGTGTTTTTCCAGGAAGTTTGTTTGTTTTGTTGTTAGTCAAGGAAACTTGATTGTACGAAGTAGTATAATTACGGTGCATAAGAAACATACGAGTAGAGTTAAAAAAACATTGCGTCTGAGATGGTTCGTCAGAGTTGATCAGAGGTGTAGATTGTAGACAATACGCATGGATTATGCGTGGCGCACCTCTCAGTGGCTGCTCTGGTGGTTGTGGTTGGCGTGCGCGGGCGTCGCTGCCGTGGCTGTTGCGGATGACAGCGTGGTCTATGGCGAGCTCGAAGTACTCAGCTGCAATGGACGTAACTGTCGCTGTGAATCATCTGGTACAAACGAGTTCTATTGCAATGTAAACGGTAGGTAATCCTCGACCTTGTCACTTTTGTATGCCTTTTTGAGAAATACTAGTAGTTAATTAATTTAAGTAGCACGGGTTTATCTATATCACCACCCATTCGTTTGTATTTTTACGTGATTGTTATATCGTAATTTTCAATGTAATGAATTATAGTTCCTATTTCTTATTAAACTTTTGGTAGATGACCTTATAGCAAATTTATTAAAGAACAACAATTATTTTTTATATATGGTGTTCCACTTTACAGTTCTTTTAGTTAGGTACCTATGTAAAATTTTGTTTTGTCGTTAACTTCATTAAGCAGTAGAATATTAATCTTACTGATATTATAATATGAAAGTATGTTTGTTACTCAGTCACACTTTGAAGAAATAAAACATAGCAAAACCTTGAAGATGACCAACAATAAAGTTATAAAAACTGAAATCAAGATAAAAGAAGATATAGAAAGCCAGATCAAGAATTGTATTATTATATAAATATTGATTATATAAATACAGATAAAGTATTGTCCATCGCTGGCCACTACTTTTCCCATCTTTCGGGCAGCGTACCAATTCTGTGTGGAAAAAACAGGTCATCTTTTGAAACGATCCATGAATCGATCCAATTTTTTACTTCTTCATAAGACCGGAAGTGCTGGTCAGCCAGGCCTTGTGCCATTGATCGAAACAAGTGATAGTCCGAGGGAGCAACGTCTGGAGAATACGGTGGGTGAGGTAGCACTTCCCATTTCAACGTTTCCGAGTATGTCTTGAACACTTTCGCAACATGGGGTCAAGCATTGTCATGCTGTAAAATCATTTTATCATGTCTCTCGTTGTATTGCGGCTGTTTGTCTTTCAATGCTCGGCTCAAACGCATTAATTGCATTCAATAACGATCGCCTGTGATTGTTTCAGTCAGTTTTAACAACTCATAATACACTACGCCAAACTGGTTCCACCAAATACTGAGCATAACCTTGGTACCGTGAATATTCGGTTTGGCACTCGACATGGAAGCATGGCCGGGATATTTCCATGATTTTCTGCGCTTGGGATTATCGTAATAAACCCATTTTTCGTCCCCAGTCACAATGCGATGCAGAAATCCTTTCTGTCTTTGCCTTACAAGCAGCTGTTCACAAGCAAACAAATGCCGTTCAACATTTCTCGGCTTTGACTCGTAGGGCACCCAATGTCCTTGTTTCTCAATTATTCCCATGACTTTTAGGCGTTTTGAAACGGCTTGTTGCCAATGTTCCTGCCAATTCTTGTTGCGTTTGACTCAGGTCTTGATCAAGTAATGCCTCCAATGCTGTATCTTCAAAAACCCTTTCTCTTCCACCACTATGTTGGTCTTTGACGTCAAAATCACCATCTTGAAGCATTGAAACCACTCTCAGCACGTTCTATCACTAATAGCGGCCTCACCATAGGTATTTGAGAGCATTCAATGAGCCTCAGTCACAGATTTCTTCATATTAAAGCAGAAAATTAGAACCTCCTGCAAACAATGAGAATTGGGCTCGTAAGCTGACATGTTTAATCGAGAATAACTTTATGATGCAGACACAAATCGACTAATATTTCGATGGCATTATGTTTACAAATACCGAAGCTTATTGTGTGATATCTACAATTTATTTATTTTGACTACCACTTACTGCTACAGCCGTCTATTGCAAAACAGCGGAAAGTTGTACACTTAATAATAATTTAGTGTAATACTACCTATACAGCAGAACAAATCAAGTAAAAAAAATTTTTTTATTGTTTCTACACATTATTAATTGTTACTGTGACAACCATCGGCAGACTATCGTTGGAAAGTGGATATCTAACTTAATTGCTGAATTAAAAGGCATAATTAATATTTAATACTCAATTATGGCTGTCCATATATAATAAAAACTTTGAGATTTTGTGTGTCGTGACGTGTAGTAATTCACTTCAGAACTGTCTTTGAACAAAATGTTTCACACATACATTGTAAGTCGCCACAATACTCAATATTAAATAAGTCTCTTAGTTCTTCTTTTAATTCTATGTTTATATTTTTTACTATTCCAATCCATTTGTAGGATTTCGTGTCAAAATGGCAAAAACGGAACCTCATAGTTTCATCATGTCCGTCCCGTCCGTCTGTTCCGTCCGGCATTTTATTCAAAAGCTACAAGAAGTATATATATATGATATTTATAGTGTAGGTGTTTTGTATGGACTGCTACTTAATTTGGCAGTTAAATATCAAAAATAAATATTTCTAGGGAGGGCGGCACCATACCTGTAACAGAAGCTGAAAAAATATTTTTACAGCAAACATCAACGAGTGGCAAATATTTCGACAGTTCTTTTAAAAACACTAAAGTTTCTAAGCAATTTTTCTGATTACGTGAATAATTTTGGAAATAATCACTCCAAAATTTGCAGAAATTGTGCCCCCCTCTATTTTTTAAACTGTACATCTAAAAAATATGAAAAAATTAATGAAGGTTTCGCTTAATAAATTCTTTCAATGAAAAGTATTATGAATATGGTCGGATATACTGTTTTTGAGTTATTGCCTAAATCTGCGCTTCTCAACAAAAGGACGTAAGAGCCATGAAGATATGCTATTTTGCTAATGCAATAGTAATAGTTGACATACTTACTAGTTTTTTAGTTATAGGCGACTAAAGTGCTTATAACTATTATGTGCAGGAAACATGGAAAAAGTGTAACAACATACTTTTTTCATCTGTAGTGCATTTCTTTGTAATAATGGCTTCGGGACTGTAGAATGAGTATGGTCCCACACGCTTTTAGCCAGGTTTTTTACCATTCCGAGGCTAGCTAGATATAGGTGCAGTCATACTTTCGTTCCGGTTGGAATTTTAAAGAAATGATATATTCTAAGTCCGAGGTGTCATTTTTGTCTTTAACTGATGACTATTGTAACTAATAATTCTTGACAGTTTTATTTTTCATAAAATTTAATTTTAATGCAATACATTTAATATTCACTGTCACTATATTCACTGTATGTCACTGTCGTGATATTTTATATTGAATTTTAAGTGTTTTATACATGCATATTATTATATACAATGGCCTCTATATTTGGAGATTTAATAATGTTTCTTTTATTTTGAAATTAGAATAACATATTTTAACAATTATGTTATCCAAAAATTATATTCATAAAGTAATGGGACCTCTGTTTAATCTGTATAGTAGTTATTATCTAAATGTCTTAGCTATTTACTATTACAAATGATGCAGTTTTTTAAACCACAGTTGCTATTTTCAAATGGTTTGAATAATATTCTTCATTTGATTTCAGATACAAATGTAACCGTGGACGCAAAAACGAAGTTATACTACTCAGTGCAATGTTTAGATAAGAATCTTTCTTATGAACAACTGCCTCGACTAATTGGCAAGGCACAAGTTCTTGATAAAGTCGAATTCAAACAGGGCTGCGGTCTACCTGGGAGCTCACTAGGTCGCATTCTGGATGTTCTCGGGGTAGCTGTGCGAAAGCTTGTACTTGATAGGGTGCTGAACGCATCGAACAGTACTTTGCCTCCTGACTTGTTAACAGGTCTCGGCGCGCTTAGTACGCTATCGCTTACTCACAATGGACTAACGTCCTTGCCCGATGGACTTTTCGAGCCCCTTACTAATCTCACCTGGCTTGACTTGAAGCGTAATAACATAAAACTCGACGAGCGTTCTCTAGCAGCATTACCGCGATTGCGCACACTCGAGTTAGACGATAACGGGTTGAACCAATTGCCAAGTGGAGTTTTTTCCGGCTTACTAGAGTTACGCGTCCTACACTTGGGTCACAACGCACTCACTGAGTTTCCGTCGGACGCGTTAGCAGCCAACATGCATCTCCTGGAGTTGGATCTTAGCGCTAATCCGCTACACAACGTACCGGTCGAACTGTTAGCTAACGCTACGCATTTACAAGAATTGACGATATCGGGTGCGTGGTTTTCATCGCTGCCGATGGGATTGTTTACAAAGACACGCGCTCTTCGGCGCTTAATTCTGTGGGATAATGCAGAATGGATCGATGTTCCGGCGCGGATGCTGGCAGGGCTTCAAAGGTTGGAGTTCGTATGGGTGCGACGTGCAGCGCTACGTCAACTTCCTTCCGACTTGCTGGCAGGCACGAATGAGCTGCGAAAATTGTACGTGACAGGAACGCGATTAGAGGGACTACCCGTACGCCTGCTCCGTGATACTCGTAACCTTGAGATACTTGACTTAAGCAACAACCTGTTGAATGTGATCCCGCCAGATGCTTTTAACTCTTTGGGCACCCTCAGAGAACTTTACCTGAAAGACAATGCCATCAAAACCATAACCGCGGGATTACGTACAGTATGTTCTAATATAAAAACCGACGAAGTGCGAGTCGGACTTGTGCACCGAAATTTTATACTACAACACAATATATTTGAATTTAATAATTTATAAAAATATATTTTCATTTATTTATTTGCGGATTTTTAGCACGAGCCCCACTCATACTTGTGCGATTTTTATTTATTGTTTTCCTTAAGTTTGCATTAAGATCACATCAAGTTTGAGGCTTGTATATATTACTGCTTTTACTATAAAGCAAAAATTAAAAATAAACTGATACATACTAAGTATGTACTCACATACTTAGTGAGTGTCAGTTTATAGTGGATATTAAATCGAATCGAAACGAAGTGAAGTATAGATTTCTTAGGGGTTTTCTTGTAATCTGTCAATACAGAACTACTTTCTATTTTTTTTTCAGAATATTTCAGCATAGCACTTTCATTGCTTTCATAAGCATGATTAGCCTATGTATATATATCAAACGCGTGGGCCTATTTTGATGATGCTTACCTCAATCGATTTTCCTTAATCTTGTGTTACTAAAGACATGACATTAATCAATATTCAATATGGGTGACAACCAGATGCCATATTGTGAAGTAGAGAAAAATTAATCAAGGAATTGTAACGTGATGATTTGTTGAACAGGTTTATGAAAATTATCTAGTTTTTTATAATCATTTTTCATTTTAAATGACTATTTAGGATCTATAACCATTTAAAGTTGCTTAGCAATCATTTTCACTTAGATTTTCAAAATTTATAATATTATAAAACTGCTATAAAGTTCTTGTGTAATTGTATAATAGGTCTTATGAATGTGAAAAATAATTACTGTAGTATAATTCAATATAATTCTTAAAATTGAATGACAAACCCAGAAAATTACTGATTTCAAAGAAAATTTTAAGGAACATTACCTAAAACGTTAATTAATACAGTGCGAAAAAACTAAGCTAATTAAGAATAAATAAATAAATTTAAAAAAATAGGTACAATATTAACAATTAATTGAAAATGTATCAATAAAAAGAAACTATCACTATTATTACAATGAGACATCTCGTTAATACCCCAAATGATGAGAAAGCAATTTTAGGAGATTGCAAAAAAAATTAATAATAAAAAATAATTATTAAGAAATTTAGAAATACCCAAAAGTGAGCAGAAAAGATGCAAATAAGATGATGTAAAAAATTATCCAATCAAATTTGCTAAATATTTGCAGTTGGAGGCATCAAATTCATGTTTCTTTATTTGCCACAACTTTTGCTACATGTATGTCTTCCACTGCAAAATTTGATTATATAATTTTTCACAACATTTTTCCCATCTTTCTCAGGTCATTTTTACGCAGTGGGTATTTTTACATTTTTATTTAGAAAAGTTGTTCTATGTCTATTATATTAAAATGAAGTTAAGGGTAACTATTATTCATTATCTGACTATGAAAATTTAAGTTTTTAGTGAGGTATATGTGTATGTTTATAAGTTCAGCATAATTTCTAGTGATTTTGGGCTTTCAGATAATGGGATTAGATTGTCTTCAAAACATAAGTAGCTTAGATTTCTACCGTTTATGTTTACTCCATGTTCATCTAATCTAGATTCGTGAATATTATTTTTAAGATAATAATTTAGGTAAGATAGTCTCCTTGGCATACTCCACTCATAATGGGAAATTCTTTGCCTATAGCTTCTAACTTCACTAGTACTATGTATTTTGATTGTACTCTCTATGTTTTTTAATACATTCCAAATAAATCCATGTTATAGTGTGTTGAATGCTTTGTTGAATTGACAAACACTAGGTAGTGAGTGTTATTATATTCTTTGTATTTTTGTAATATTTCCCTTAGGGTGTGAATATGATCTATTGTTGAAAATTTTTGAAGGAATATAATTTGTTCTTTGGGCTGATTTTCTTTAAGAGTATTTTCTATTCTTCATAATATAATTTTTGGAAATACCTTGTAAATGTTAGACAGCTAAAGGATATATAATAATTTGATATATCTCTGATGTCACCTTTTTTTGTTTAGTAGTATAATTATCAATTTAAATAAATTTTCTGGAAACTTTACTATGTTAATAATTTAGTTAAATATATTTGTAAGTTTCAGAGCAATCACTGCTAAAGTATTATAGTTTTCATTAATTCAAGAGTTTTATTATTCTTTTGGAGCTTTTATGGTCTTTTTTAATATTTAAGGTATTTCCTTTCCATCGTAATCTTACAGCTTGTCCCTACTTTTGGATTCGCTATAGAGTTAGGTTAAATTCTGTAGCAGCTTTTAGTATCTTCAATCTCATCTCAATAGTCTTACCATCCTTCTTTTTCATATTTAGTATTTAATAATTGTTGCGATTTTGTCCTTTCAGTTTCATTTTTTATTCTTCTTGTTTTTTTCTATATAATTTTTCATCATATTAGATCGTTTTATTTTTCTTTTCTTGTACTGATTCTTTACATTTTTGGTAATAGTTTTTTACTTTTGAGTGAAACTTCTTTCTTGTTGTTTGTGTTTGTTTTTCTAGTTACAGTTTTTAGTTGTTGTAATAATTTGTTGTATTTTTCTTGTATTGATGTACATTCTTCGCTGTCTAGTGATATTTGAAGATTGTTAAGCAGTACTTCTGTTTTGCCTGTGTTGAATAACTGCTTATTTACTATGAAATCGTCTTATTTTCTCAGAGCATGTTCTTATTATTGTGGCCTGAATCATTTTATTATCTTTGTCATAGTTGAAACACATCTTTGAAAACTTTTCTATTTTTAGACATAATGAAGTCTATTTCGTTCTTGTAAAGTTTTTTGAGATCCAAATCCATTTACTTATTTTCTATGTATAAAAACTCTTTATTATGTTTAATCTTTTTTCTAATGAAAAATTTATCAATTTCATGCCATTTTCCATTCCATTCCATTTTCGTGCTGGTTCCAAAGTCATAGCTTCCAATAGTATGTTCTTCTCCGATATTTTGTGTTTCGATTTATCTACTAAAGTCTTCCATTATTATTAAGTTTGTATATGAGCTTTCCATAGTATTTTGGAGGTCTTCATAAAATTTATCTATTTTTATTAGGTATTTGTTTTTGTCTAATTCTATAGGCGAATCCGCCTTAATAATAGACCATTCTTCTTCCTTTCTTCCATTTAGTTTTATGTTAAGGATTGTGATGCGTTCAAAGAGTACCCTTAGTTTTTTTACTTTGTTTACAAAATTTCTTTTAACCATGAATCTGATTCCACACAGTCCTAGCAATTCTCCTTTATAATTTGATATATATATTTTTTATGATCTCCAAATCATCTCATTTCACTGATGTCTATAATATCCCATTTTATTTTTTCTATTGTCATTTGAAATTTTCCAGGGGTTCTAAGAGATCTACAGTTGATAGTTGCTACATTAATATTGTTAATTATGTGTCTTCTTACTGTGTGTTGACATTATTTTTACCTTTAGAGGATCATGATCATTTTCTCCTATGAGGACCAGTTGGCTTGGGGGAGTGTGGTATTTTGTTATTGTGTTCTTTATGTTATAAAAATGTTGTGTTTTCCATTAGCCGATGTTTAATTGTTATTGCTTATTGTCTGTTGTGTTGGAGGGAAGAGAATTGCTTCTAATCCTCATTAAATCATAAGCATTTAATCTGTTGATATTCTATGGCATTAATGTTTGTTGTTTTCTTGGTTTACTATTATTTTTCAGGGATACGGATGTTTTTGTTTTCCTTATTTCATTGTTTATATTAATTTTTCCTTTTATTATTATTTTGTTGGATTTGATGGATTTTTTCCTAGTTGTAGCTTTTTCACTTATTATCATTACTCTGTCTTCAGAATACACATTAAACGTAGATCTCAAAAGTTATCAGCACATTTCTGGCAACTATAATAATATTCCTTTTTGCTAAGTATTTGTCGTGTTTTTAAATTTATATAAGGTTAAACCTTGTACATCCAGTAATTTCAAGTGGGACACCAAAATAATAATGCTTTGCTCAGTAATACAAAGTAGTGAGATAATTAAAAATTCTATTACCCAAAATGAAATAAAATTAGCAGTCTTAGAATGTTGAAGGTGAAATCAAGACAACCTGGACATGAAAATGACCATATTCAAAGTGAATCATAGGTTAAGGTTAATAACGTAACAGTATGAAAATTCCCCAAGGTTAATCGCGTTTAACTATGAAATTTAGCAAACCTCTTATTTAATTATATAATATTAAGATCTTATTTATTTACCTTCCTGTGTAAAACAAGTTTACACAGGAAGGTTTAGAATTGTTCATTTAACAGCATATGAAATTTATTTACAATTAGATGCTAAAACGATCATGTTTACAGAGACGCGTTCAACGGATTGGTGGCCGTGGAGAAGATAGATCTCTCGGGCAACCGGTTGCTGCAGCTGGCCGACGCCACACTTGAACGCACGCCGCGTCTGCTCAGATTCGATGTGCAACATAACGATCTCGTAGTTGCGTCCTGGAAGCTGTCACAACCGTTACGCGAATTATGTTTACATCACAACAAACTGCGAGAAGTGCCGGATGCGTGGCGGCGAAACGCACCTACGCTCGTCACCTTAGACCTTGCAAACAACAATATCACCCAACTCCAATATTCGGACTTTTTATTCGTGCGTACTAACAACTCTACGATAGACTTGCGCCACAACACCATCACGACGCTAAGCCTGTCTGAGACCGAGTATAAGGACGATCAGAACAATAGCGACTCAATGGCAGCGCCTGTACATTTGCTACTCGGCGATAATCCTTTTACCTGTGACTGCTCCTTATACTGGTTTTTACGTGCAATACGTGAGCGTGGCCGGATAAGAACCTCATTCGTATCCCTCGAAAACGCGATATGCAGCCAGCCCAAGTCTATGCGCGGACGTGCGCTCAACACTCTCGACCTTGCGGCTCTACGCTGTGAATTGCCCGCCACTGATTGTCCAACGGAGTGCACTTGTGCTATTCGCATGCACAACCTTGCGCTTATTGTAGAATGTACGAATGTAACGCATCTACCAATGCAGTTGAAACACTTAGGGTATCCAATAGTCTTGCGTTTAAATTACGCTAATGTGTCGCGGTTGCGGCGTGGTGATCTGTCATCTTCGCTGGTGGAACTAGACATGGAAAATGGCACATTAACCGACGTGGAGGAAGGTGCGTTTCCCGCCGGCTTACGCTTGCTGCATTTACGTTTCAATCAACTGGCGGCGTTAGACACGCTGTCAGCGCAGCATTTGTTGGCAAACGGTCGTCGTGTGTGGTTAGCCGGAAACCCACTGCGTTGTGACTGTGTTGGTGCACCGTTGCTTGCTGCTATACAACAACACTATACTCAGGTAATGTTTAAACGTATATGCTATAAATATATAATACTGGGCGTGTCTGTGATGTTTATATGAAGAAAAGTTAGTAACTTATAAACCAAAATTTTACCAATTTTGCAGCTCCTTACTAAGGAGCTGCTAACTCTTTTTCACTTGTATTACTCTATCTCTCTCTATCCGCCAAATGTTCTATTTTGTAAATTAAGCCAAAATTAAGTCATTAATCAACGTAAAAACAAAACTTCAGGGGACGGTGGCAACGGTGGCAAATAGATGGAACTATCTCTAGTTGTATAAGTATGTATTTGTATGTATAGAGAAAAGTTTGACATTTAGGTATTGACCACATGACCATAAAGTCTGTCTTCTTTATGTCATATATATATATATATATATATATATATATATAGTCAATCAAATTTAATATAAGATAACAATTAAAGTATAAGATATTTTTACTGATATTAATGGAGTACTCTTTAAAAACTGTTTTTGAAACTGTAGATTTGGTTCGTTTCAATATACCGAGAAACTCATAAACATTGTGTGAAAACTGCACAGTCATAACTCGTATAGGAAAACATTTTCTAAGGTGCAAAGATAAACATTGTTATTTTTTATTGAAGTGAAACTTCTTTTTGGATGGTGTGAATTGGATTTATGAAACGAAAATGTGTAAAGAAAACGAGTTAGCTATAAATGTATATATAAGGTCTAGACTGTGAAAGAATGACATAGGATGTGTTTATATACAGTTTCTTTATCCTTCGTCTCCTCTTTATGCAATGGTTCGTAGTTGTCTAGGTCCCCACAACTCTACCATCGTATACGAGCCCGTACACAAACTCTGCATACTACGGAGACTAGACTCCATGCTGTATACTATATTCTTAATCTACTCGATATATGTATACAGAGAGGGAGAGAGAGAGATACATTTAAAAATATGATGATTAATCCTACAAATCGCATAGTTATCACATCTATTGAGGCAAAATTATTATTGTTCGACGATAAAGTGATAAACGTTTATCTGCATTAGTATGATATGAAGTAGTTAAATAGCTTGTGTTCTCTCTACAACAATGTGTTCGTTAAAGCACGCTATTACACATTTATTGAGTTAGATACAGTCATATTGGTTATGACACAAATCATAAAACATCATTGTTTTATTTCTTAGATGCCTGAATTTTAGTTTAAGTAGATTATATTTATCTAAAAGATAGTTATATGCCAGGCTACCTAAAGATTTGAAATGTATGAAAAGTAACTTGGTTTTTATTTTGAAGTGCGTCTACATATTTGTTGTAAATAAGGATAATAACTGATTTTTTTTTTGTGAAAGTAATTGATTTGCATTAATTTAAGCCTTAATTTGTTTTTAATGAAAATTGAAATATATGTTACTGGATATAGTTTTGCATAGTATGGTTTGAAAAATTTGAAGATCATTCACATACAGAATTAATTTATAGAATTTAAAATGGAGATAAACATTGTTAATAAAAAAAATATGATAAAGAATCTAAAATTGAGCCCCGGGGAAGCTCATAGTTCATAAGAACAAAATTAGATTGATAGCCTTTGATAACGACCTTTACATTGAAATAGGTATGCAAGATTTCAATCAACATCATAAATTTCCATCCAATACTAATGAAGGCGAACTTTTTAAAAGTTATTCTGAGATCTTTTATGTCAAATGTCTTACGAAAGTAAATATTAATACTGTTAGTTTGCTTATTTCCATCTAATCCTTCAAAACATACGTCGTGTATGTATCATTAAATTTGTAGTCATCAAGCGCCATTGTACAAGACCATGTGTTCAATAATGACTATGCAGAGAAGTATAAATAATGTTATGCATTATTCTTTCAAAAACCTTCGACAAAGCGGGCAAGATTGATATAGGGCAGTATTTTTTTTTAATTTTTAAAACAAATTTGGACTCTATTTACTCACAGACACAACATGAGCAGATTTTTAGATAATTGGAAAGATGCCTTCGTTTAAACAAATATTAACACATATTGTAATTGTTGACAAATAGATAAAGCACATAAACCTAATTGAATACAACTGTCAAAGTGGATAAAGTTAATAAATCTAATAAATAATTGGGAGATATTATCAATGCCCATGCTTTAGAAATGTCAGGCACACGAAACTCCTTAAATAGATCATCTTTAGTTAGATATGTATAGCTAATAATCAATGGAAGTCTCTTTGGTATCTGCGATATTAATTACGTCAAAATTTTTCTACACTAGATCGTTCATAAAAAGAGCGTAAGTAATTTGAAAATAAATTACTACATATATCTACATGTCCTTATTATGTGAGATACAGCTGTTGTTATGATTTCACTTTATGTATATTTGCAAACACTTTTTGTTCCACTATGACAAACAAAACCATAAATACGATTTTCTGATTTTTTTTTAATGAAAAACATCAATGCAATTTAAAATTTTTGGTTTTCAATAATTTTGAGACCTTGTTGGGTCTCATAATTTTGTCATTTTACATTTTTTCGGATACATTCGACAGGGCAAAAATACATAAGATAAATAAAAATCTTTAAAATTGTATCAGCACAAATTATGTATGTGTTTCTTTACATATGTTTAATAATAATTTCGTCAATTGTGGACTGGTTCCAGTTTTGTTTTTGTTTGAAAGGTTTTAATCTGGAGGTGGTTCTATAACCATCAAGTCAACATCTGATGATCGGATCCCAAGGAAATCCAGGAATATACTCAAATATTACAGAAACGTATAGTGTTTGAGCTTTTATTTATAATTATTCAAGTTTTTGAGTCATGGGAGTTATCAGCTCATGCTAATGAGCTGATGATGAGAGCTACAGCGGCTAACGGTTAGGAGTTAGGAGATAATACTGGGATTTGTCACCAGAAACTACTCTTCAATGATTATTAGTAGAATCTAAAATACACAGAATTATAATTAATTACTTATTAATCTAGCTACATTTTTCATTCGTTTATATAAATCCAACGTGACAATCTTAATAGGAACACATTAAAATCAAGCACTATAATTTAAGTTGTATGCGGCTCCGGGGCATGGGCGGCATTGACTGGCCGTTATTACAAATGTACCTTACTTGTGATTACAAAGTTTATTAAGTACCTGTCGTCAATATTAATAGCCAATGTATCGCAATTCATTATTTTTTCCATGGATCCCAATTCTATACAGTGATATTGTTTGGTCCATTTCGTTTACACCACCCATAATAAGTACTTTTGTTATATATTTGGAACAAGTGGGGAATTTTCATATCAGTCTTTTTTTTTCTGAACACCATCTCTTCACTATGATGAATCATAGTTAGTAGCCATCGTGCAGATACTGTTATCTTTCCAGCGAACCAAAAGTATCTCATTGTTTTTATCAAATCTATAGTCGAACTCGGCTCTTGATTTTTTCATCATCTCCTTCGCATTTGGCAGTGGACACATTTTAGTTCGATTTTTACGGATGGTACCAGTAGCACGGTAACCTAAATGACGTTAAGTCATTCAGTAGATCACAACTAGTGAAGAACTTGTCAAAAAATACTTTATGATTAGCTGGGTTTGTGTTCAATTTATTTAGCAACATTTTTACAACTATAGTGCCTAATGGCTCTGCACTTAAAGAGCTTGATTTGCCACAATAAATGTCAAAGCAGTAACAGTAGCCTGAAGAACTAGCTGCAACCCAATTTTTGTAGCCGAAACGTACAGGTTTGCCAAGTAAACTGTTTTACGAATGATGACCATAATATTTGACCATAGATTCATCGATGGAAATATCCTTGTGGAAAACATTCCATTGGTTGAATTTTGTGATTAGAATATCCGAAAGCTTTTGTACTTTGAACATTTTGTCGCTGATGCTTAAAACATCGTTATTGTCCACAAGGTGAATATTTCTTTTTATTTCCCTAAATCTGTTCCGAGACAATGCCTTCGACACTACTTCAACTCCGATAGCTTCATCTAATGACCAATACATACTTTCTCTTGGTAGTTTATGGTAACCAGACAAAATGAGTATGCCGAAAAATACCTTGAGCTCAGCAGTGGTGATGGTAAAGTTGTGTCAATTATTTTGACTCGCGTACAACTGGCTAAAGTCAACAATCATTCAAAGAACTTCTTCGTCAAAAAACCTTTCAAATATTTGAACTGGTGTCAGGTCTTTTAACGTTTCTTTCATACTACTCTCGTTTAGTAATCGGTCAACCGATGTTGAATAAATCTGAGAATAAGAAGTACACTTTCGCCAAGAAGGAACATTCATCATTGACTAATTTTATGCAATCATAGGTACTGTAGGTGCACTAGCGGTGGTTTAAATATTACGTCTAGTACGAGCTCTCTTCGCTGCCAGCGATTCATCATCACAGCTATCCTCAGAATCCGAAAGAGTACCAACGTTATGAATAAATACCTCGATTTTCTGGAACTTCATTCGGCAATGTTGATGAAATTTGTCCATCATCAAAACCTTCTTCGTCAGTAACAACGGAAGGTTCCGGGGGAATTATAGTCAAATCATACTCCAAGCCGTCGTCACTATCTTCGAGGATTGTATTTACCACTTCCTCTAACCCATGGTATTGTTACTGGCGCTATAACGTTGTTGGCGGTTCATCCTAATAATCTGCAAATATACATTTTCTTAATACACTTGTAGCCAGTGTACCCAAATTGACACAGTAATGTTTTAGGTGCTATAAAATGGTAAAAAATTTACTAAAACAATGTTTGGATGTGTTTATAAGATAGATAATTTATTGTATTTGAAAGTCAATAAGTATTTACCATAATGTACTTCATAAGTAAAATATAGTAATTATAAAGAATAACTTACCTTAACAGGTCCTTCAAATGAAAAATTCGATCAAATTTTGCAATAAATCTATAATATGTAACTAAATTGTTCAATATTATACTTAATCACCACACTTTCAATTATCCAATAATTTGAGATTTTATTAACTAACTTCAATACTTTTTTCATCTACCCTCAAAAATTAAGTGTTACCAAATTGGCACTTCGATCAAGAATGGGATAAGTAAAAAGTCAAATCACGTTGTCAAGTTGGTACTCGGTACCTGCTGGTTCGAAGGCAACATTCTTAACCACTGACCTACCAGCACTCAATTATTGAATTACACAAATATCCCGTGATATTAAATTTTTTTAAATATAATTGGAAGTCCATTTTATATTTCTTCTAAGACAATTTTGTTTTGTATATCTAAATGCTATTAAGTATTATTGTTAAGAAGCGTGGTAGTCCTTCGTAGAGAACTAAGAAGAACTACCACGCTGATAAAAGTTACCAAACTTAAGTTACCATTCTTACATTGTTTGCAAGAATGTAAACAATGTTTTTTTTTATTAACTTAATAACAAATTAATATATTGGAGATGCATAATAATTATCAGATGACAAAAATTAACTAACGTATCTCATACATACCTCTATATATATATATGCCTGACGCTGTCGGCTTTCTGTAAGTAGAATGTCTAACTAAGCCCCCTATGCAAGTCATTTTTATTTTTTTTCTTTAAGGGTGTACACTAATGAAAGCAAAAAATTAGACCTTTAAATGCTCCGTTTATAACGTGTGTTATAAATATTTTTTGTGGTTACAGGTGGAGGATTATGGTGAATTGCGCTGTCCCGGCAAAAAATTTGTATCGCTGGTAACAACGGGTGCACTGTGTCGACCAGACATCGCAGTAGCTACGGGATCGGTGCTGGCAGTGCTCGGCCTGCTAATTGGAGTCGCCGCCGTGCTCTTTTACAAGTACAAGCGCGAGGCAAAAGTGTGGCTGTATGCACGCGGATTGTGTCTACGCTGGTTCATTGACGAGGAGTTAGATCGCGACAAGCGTTACGACGCATTCGTGTCGTTCTCGCACCTGGATGAGCAGTTTGTGATAAGTGAACTGGTGCCCCCGTTGGAGGCCGGCCCGCATCCACTGCGCCTCTGTTTGCATTTCCGAGACTGGGTGCCCGGCGAGTCGATTCCCGCTCAGATCGCTGCATCGGTGCAAGCCTCACGCCGTACTATCGTCGTTCTCTCACAGAACTATTTGGGTTCAGCTTGGGGCAGGGTCGAGTTTAATGTGGCGACGGCTGAGGCTGAACGCGTGCGCGCCCCGCGTCTAATTGTGGTGCTGCTGGGTGACGTAGGCCCCACAGACGGGATCGACCCTGAATTGCGAGCCTACCTCACAACCAACACCTACATTAAATGGGGCGATCCCTGGTTCTGGGACAAGTTAAAGTACGCGCTGCTGCATCGCCATCGTCGTCGCACTGACTCCTCCGATGCGGATCGTAGCGTGTTGCGCCGCAGCCATTTCGACGACCGGTTAGAATTAGATGAATCCGAGAAACCTATAGCGAATGGCAAGGACTTTTCCCAGCGGACTGCTGAACCCGCCCCGGCTTCTGCTTGACATCCACGCCATGATACAAAACAACAACGAGAATCATTTGTTTGGTAAAGATTAACGTTTGTCGATTAATTTATATAATGATAGTACACGGTATTGTGTGGCGTTGTGCCATTATGATTGTGACAATTAATGCACTTAAATACCTGTTGAGTCGTGAACATTTTATTAATATTGTTATTGACAAAGGAATTTTGATATTGTAGTTCAACGGGTCTATCTAGTCTGCAATACATTTAAGAGCGACGCGTGTTTTTGATATGTCGAGGATAGTTTTGTATAAAGAGCGTCTCTTCGTGGTCATTTGTCCAGCTTTATGTAGATTGTGACTGTCAAATCACAAACAATGCTATTTGTGTAGCGTTGTTTTTTTTTTTGTATCGGTTATTGTATTAAAATGACTTAAGTATCTGTTACAACTCACCGACTAAACTTTTCTATCGCCCCACTGTAGGTCACTTTCTCGACCGCCCGTTAGAGTCGTTAATTTAAATTTACTTTATGTTAATTTAAAGTCAAGCTCGCTAATTTAATTACGTTAAGTGAGTATTCTAAAGGGCATTTCTCATGTCAAGATTTCGAATCATTCCACTATTCCACTTCAGCGGTATACTCCCACATTCTCGTTATTTCAGATTAAAGTTTACTTTTCCGATTGAACCATAGGCCCTGCGCACCAGTCCAGCGGGAGTCATAGGCCGTGCCCTGTTAGAGGTCTCAGAGACCACTGCCGTCTGTGTGATGACGTCTGGGGCCTACGACTTACGTGCCCTGGATGTGATGACAGGAGGCTAATGGATTTCTTCTATTTAAATTAAAAACTCGTTGGTTGATTCACTCGAAGTCAAGATCAAGTCAAGTACATTTTCATTCTAAATAATGCTCTTAACCACCACTCGCTTATATTTGTCAGTAAATATGTATACTCATGGAATATTCTTAATTAAAAATGTCCCTTTCGAACAATGTGCACATAATAAATAATATGAGGACCTAAACACTAACTTGAAATTTAATCAAATAAAATTGTGATCCTCAATTTTTGAAGTCAACTCAGCATGCATGAAAACTATTGAGCCAAAGGGTTGCTCAATAAAATTTAATACCCATTGAATTATTAATAAAATCAAATACATTTTTTCTACTTTCCTTAAATTTTAGTGCCTTACTGACAAGAAATCTAAGTTTTGAGTACAATTCTGAGATTATCAATTTTAATTTCCTATGTATTGTATTGTTTAAATATGAAGGGTCCCTTTCTCGGAGTGACTGATGAAGACAATTATTTAATTCCAAGCTTCAAAGTTTTAAGTAGTACTCTTCTTTCTTTTTTGCTTGGCCCGTTTTTCATCATTTAGCGTCAGCATTTTCTACCTTACGACGTTCAAGCATTCTATTTCGTGCTGCCATTTTAAGTATCTGGGTCCATTCATTTATTGAAGCTATTGTCTACCCATCAGCCATGATCAGGCAGCCTCTGCATTTTGTAAGGAATGTTCTGTCTCCAGATTTCTTTTTCAATATACTTTTTTATAGCCACACGAGTGCCATTCCTCACACAAACAAATATGTATCAATCAAATATCGCTCATGCGATATTTTATTGATACATATTTGCTTCATATGCTGACGTCTGCCTTAAAAGTCAGTTAATGATAACTGACTTTTAAGACAAACGAAATGAGTTAACGATAAATGTCTGTCAGATTAAAGGAATGTACGACAATAAAATAAGTGTTCTTTATTCCATTACGTGAGTTCGCTAACGGCTTGTAGTCGTAGTGGGTCTCGATCGAACGTCATACGATGTCTGTAGAAATAACAATCAGCATCTGTAGCTGTTAACATCGGATTTTATATGATATAGTAAATATAGGTCTCATAAAAACAATTATTATCTTGTGTAAAACTATTCGGATTTCTCGAATTTTTTTTTTTGTTTTTGTCTTTTATTTTGTACATGAAAATTTTGAAAATTTTGAGAGAATGACTTTTGGTATAAGGCTGTATGTTCTCATTGGTGAGAACACTTTGGTGTTCTCTAGGATAGATGGTAAAAATATGTTTCTATACATAAAAAACTGATTGATTCCGGAACATGAATTTTTAAATGCACCAAAACTATTTTACCTTTATTGAAAAACTCGCATGCTTTTTATATGGTACAACTGTGTGACATCATTGCTCCATGTTTTGTATGGTAATTGATACTTTATATAGTTTCTCTTTTCATTATAGTTATTTGGAAAGTAATTTTGTTTTACAGTTGTTTAAATAGCAGATGTGAACTATCTTTCTATCCTATTAAGCGATCTTATTGATATTATATGTGATTATTTTAATTTACTTATTGTGCCAATTAAGAAAATATTAATTTTACGAAGCCTTCACAATTTCGATAGCTATTTTTGAAACGTAATCAAAAGCGGGCCGTCTCGTGAACCGTAAAATCACCAAAACACGCTAACAAGACGCCGACTTAGTTCAACCTCGAACGTGTGGTGGTTTACAAATTAGTAAATTAAAAATACTTTATTGACTAATGGAAACTTAGTTGTATGTACAGTTTTTAAATGCACAATATGTCTATCACTGTTCATAGGATGGCCCTCGAAGGAAAATTTGAAAGATGATTTTTTATTCTTGTACTTTATATAGAATCTCTATTTTTTGTTAATCGACGATAAAAAAATGTAAATAAAAAAATGTTGATAACTTGTTAATTTTTTTACCATTCCCTCATCAAAAAGTCAAACTCGTACAGAGACCTCTATGGGTTAAGACCTTGCTTCTCTATAAAGATTTACAACTGGAGATTTAATATACATTTATTTATATTGTACCTCAAACGGTACCTCTCGTGAGCTTAGAGGATACCTAAGTCAGGACAGGTTGCCTACTAATATTATAAATTGTATAGCATATCAGGGTGTGCTCTCAGATACTATAATCGCTCAGATAATAGCAATGAAATCGATGCTCTTCTATTCGACAACGACACATAAAGACGAAGTACGCCATAAACAAATCAAGCTCGCGGCATTGATACCTCCTAACTGCGCTTCTACGGCTCCTCTCAGTACGGAGCAGGTGTGGTAGGTAGCTGCGACTGAGACAAACATTATGTTCGAAAATTGTGTAATTGAAGGTAGGTTCCCTGATGTTTGGAAGGAGGAAAGATTCGTTGTATTGCCAAAAGGCAATGAAAGATACATGACAGACCCCAAGGCGTACCGACCATTAACTGTTTTTCCTGTACTCTCGGGGAAGACTCTTAGAGTGTGTTAAATGTTTGGGTACAGTTCTACGGAACTTCTCAGTAATTTAGTATGATTTTACAAAGGGACGGTCTACTGTAACAGTGATGACTACAATACTATATTAGGTTAGGGCTTCAACCAGAAATTATGTGCAACTGGTGTTCTTGGACATCTCTGGCCCATTCGATAACTCCTGGTGACCGATGATTTTGGTCAAGCTCAAATAGAGAGGCTGTGCATCTAACATCTGCATGATTCTGGTGGACTACTTTTCGAGCAGACGTGTTGGCCTGTTTGTAGGCTCCCGGGGCTGGAAGACGGTCACTATGGGGTGTCCATAGAGATCAGTTTTGGGATCGTCGCTGTGGAACCTGTTGCTGAACGATATGTTTCTACTACCGTTACCGATAGGCTGTAAATTGATTGCGTACACAGACGACTCTAGTTAAATTAGAAAGGAAGGGAAGCGAACTGTTCGCGGCGGTGTCGGCATGGGGGAAAAGAAACAATCTTTCCTTCTCTCCTCAAAAACCAGCAACAATAACAGTTAGTGGTAGACTGCAGCGCGCTCCTGTCAGAAGCGTAGCGTGCCTTGGCAGAGCCCCGTATAAAAAATTGTTTGGGGGCCCTTAGGAAGGGTAAAGATTTCTCATAAAAAAAAAATTGCATAGAATTAAAAGAAATATTTATTCATCATTATTACCTATCTGTCACTTTTTCCAAATTTTTTACAAACAATTCAAATCTATATATATATAAAAGAAAGTTGTGTTAGTTACACCATTTATAACTCGAGAACAGCAAGAGCGATTTTTGGGATTTTTTTGGATTCATCTGTGCTCTGAAAAACAAAATGACCATTAAAAAATTGAAAAACTTCATTAAAAAATAAGTTATAACCTTAATATTTTTATTCATACATTAAGTACTAAAGGGCTTTGTACGCCATCCTCATCTTTGTCATAGCAACCGTCATTATTTATGTGCGGCGGATTACATTAATATTCATTTTTTTCTTTCACTGTCAAATAGATCATAGTACGTCTTTCATTTATTGCCAAAGGTTCAAACTTCAAACTTATCACTTCAACATGCTTTCTTAGTTCATGATTGCTGTTAGGAATGCTGCCAACTTTTGAACGCAAGCTTTATGCGGGAAAGAAATTGCTTTTTGACACTAGTCATTTGTGAAATAAAAAAGTTTTATCAATTTTGCGCACGTTGGGGCCCCGTAGTCCGGGGCCCCATATAATGATACGGCAGATACGGCGGCGCAATCCCTTTGATAAAGCCGCCTCTGAATTAGACGCTATAGTTGTGAACAAGCGACTTTCGGCTCTAACTTCAAAACATAAAGTCGAGATTGTTTACAACGCAAGTTTTGTATTTCTATTTTATTTCCGCTTTTGTTTATCAAAGACGCCAACTCGAGTATTTTTGGGAATATTCGAGATCGAGTCTAGGATTAAGTATAAAAGCGGCGATCGCGCGTCGCGCCTCGTCAGTCAGTTGACGATTAGCGTTCGGAGCGATAAGTTCCTACCTACCTACTTACAAGCTGACTAGCGAATTGCGGAGTTTAAACGTGATATGAAACTAGTGTTTATTGTTCTACTGCCTGCTGTATTCAGATTGTATCAGTTTTGTACATTTCTTTTTTGGACTAAACTTAGTCTCTTATATGCACTAACGATTGTGCATTATTTTGACCCCACCATCCTGACGTGTAACGTTACTTATTAATAAAGAAGAATGGAACGTTGGCTTAAAGGCGTTAAACGTGTTGCAACATCTTCTAATGACGCTGAATGTTCAAAAGCAGTACGCGCGGAGAATACAGCAATTACCGATCCAGACGATGATACCACGACGTCAAGCTACACGGTTTCAAAGACAAAAAAAGAAAGTGTGATGAATCATATATCAGTTTCGGAGTTGTTGATTCCAACGGCTCACCTCTCTACATGCTATGTAATAAACTGCTTCCTAATAGCTCCATGGCACCTGCCAAATTGCGCCTACACTTAGAAACTGTACACCCAGAGTCTAAAGACAAGAATAAAGAACTTTTTTGTTCGTAAAAAAGAACAGATATTGGAAAGTCAAAAAAATATGATGCATGTAACACAAACTATCAATGAAAAGGCCACGAAGGCATCATATTTAATAGCTATCGCATTGAACAAACAGGTGAAGTGCACACTAACGCTGAGAATTTAATAAAGTAATGTATGTTAGACATAACAAAATGTATGCTCAATGAAAAATCTGCAAAGCATGTTTCTACTGTGCCGCTATCAAACGATACTGTTTCATGGCGAATCCATGATCTGGTAAGCTACGTTAAACAAGAACTAGTTACACGTCTACAAAAAACACGATTCGCCTTGCAAATGGATGAGTCAACTGCTGTCGCTGGACTGGCTATCTTGCTGGTTATCGTGAGATATCCATATGAAAGTTCTTTTGAAGAAGACATGCTATGTGTTCACCGCTGCCCACAAACATTACCGGGGAAGAAATTTTCAATAAAATGAACATATTTTTTTGAAAAAAACTATTCTCAGTTGGAACGATTGCATTGACATTTGTACAGATGGGATCAAGGCGATGACAGGTAAAAGAGCAGGAGCAGTGTCACTAGTAAAAATAAAGCGCCTAATTGTAGTTCCAGTATTCTGCATAGACAAGCACTTGCGATGAAGCAAATGCCGTCAAATCTAAAATTAGTTATGGATGAAGCAGTAAAAATAATTAATTTTATCAAATCACAGCCACTATAAACCCGATTGTTCTCATTATCGTGTGAAGATTACGGCAGCAAACATAAAACACTGCTGCAGAAGTGCGATGGCTGTCTCCGGGTAAAACTTTAACAAGGCTATTTGAACTTAGAGCCGAGTTACAAATACTTCTATTAATTTGAAAGACCGTTTGTATGATAAAACTTGGTTGTTCTGATTGTCTTTTATGGCGGATATCTTTCAAAAACTGAACGAATTGAATTTATCATTACAAGGTAAAGTGTTCCAGGCCTATAACAAAATAACTGCCTTCAAAAGAAAATGAGATTTTTAGATTATTTGCGTTGGTAAGAGAAAAATAGAAAGCTTTACTTCACTCAGTGAGTTTGTTAGCGATAACGACTTAGAAATGTTTCAAGATGATGTGTCTGAAGAATTGGTCCAATATCTCACTTCCATGCGCACATCATTTGAAAAGTATTTTCCCGAAAAACAGAATACAGAGATGAAACTTAATTCATGGATTCATAATCCTTTTACCCAACTTGCAAAAGCCCGAAAGTATGTCAAACGAGATTTATGAATGTCTTTTAGAAATGTCACCAGACACAAGTATGGAGTCACTGTTCAAAACGACGCCTCTCAACGATTTTTGTTGCAGAATCCGTGATGAATATCCAATGTTTGGCAAAATGGCCCTGAATATTCTTCTCCCGTTCCCAACAACATATCTGTGCGAAACAGGATTCTCAACCTATGCAGCTACAAAAACAGAATATCGCAATAGACTGGACGGCGAACCTTATATGAGACTTCAACTGTCTTCTCTCAAACTTGATATCAACAAATTGATGAAAAACCAAAAACAGTTTCATAACTCCCATTAGTTACATTTTTAATATTTTCTAATAATTTACTTGCCATGTGGTAAAGTCAGTAATAATTAATAACTGTTACATTGTACTTTTATTATGCTTACTAGCTTTTGCCCGCAGCTCCGCCCGCGTGGACTACGATATTTAGACCGTTTTAGAAGCGTTCGTGGCGTTTATTCACATTTTTCCCACACGATCATTTTAAATGACCACTCTATTATTTAGAGATTAAACTGTGTATCTGATTCTACACAACCAAATCAGATGATACATAGCTTAGATGTAAAGTGGGATCCCAAACTACGAAACTGTGAATTTTTTTTCAAAACGTAAAAAAATATATATACACAATGATTTTCATGATAATCGGTTGAACGAAGGAAAAGTCAATACAGCGGAGCTCCGCCTTGTGGCGAGTTATGTCAATGGGGACAGTCTAATCATTTTCTCCGTAAAAAATATACATACATAATGATTTTCATGATAATCGGTTGAAGGAAGGAAAAGTCAATACAGCGGAGCTCCGCCCAGGGCCGTAGCTAGGGTCGAATTTGAGGTAGGGCAGCATTAGTTACAGGTAGGGCGGAAGTAAAAAAATTATCATAATTGATCTGCCGTCGAAACACGGGCTCCTAAATCAATCACCATGTATATCACCATCATGTGAATAGTTATTCGTAGACAAATAATTACTGTGACAGTGCATGAGCATGGATCTAAGAACTATTAAATCCTCAATGATGAAGAACAAGTGAATAAGATGGTTGAACTTCCAGATTTGGATGTAGAGATCCACGTCTGAGTGAGAGTGAGGTAATAATTAATTATTGGGTGGGGTGATACGAGTAAATAGAAACGACCAAAAACCATTAAGATCACATTGTTTTGCGTACTTATTATAATAATTAACTAACATAATAATAAAAACATTTAAAACAGCTGAATTCTACGATTCGCCATGTTATTAAAATGCGAAGAACTTCGTTCAGATCAACTGATTTTGTTCTTTTTTTCAAAGGCCAGAAATACCATACCAGCCATTCTCTCGTGACCCATTGACAGCCTTTGAGGCCTATTGATTGCAGTTAAAGTTGAAAACGTAGATTCACACACTGCAGTGCTACATCCTATGGTCGCCACAGACGCAAAAGTTCATATGTATCTTTGAACGCCTCTCGTTGTCTGTACAAAACTTGCAATGTATTTTCCATTATATCCTCGTTACGACTCAAGTAAGCTTTAACCACACTAGCCTCTTCTCTTGATGGAATTTTCAGACCTGAAAATTAGTTAAAATTGTAAATTGAACATGACAATTTTTTTGAATTATTTTTTTTTTTAAACTTACCCAAATTTTTCAGTGGAACCATTTTATCTACATCCAACTCATCAAGACTTGCAATCGAATTAATTAAATCATCGTTGTCCGAAAACCTTCTTTGTAATTCAGCAATTAAAATGTCCAACGTTTCGAAATACTCAGACTTAAATGGCTCGTCGTTCTCATCTATATTTTGTCTGGCGGAGGAACAGGGGGTGTACGTCAAATAGTCATCCATCCGATTTGGTTTTTTTACTTGCCTCTTCGAGGTCTGTGTCCTATTTTCAGATTCGCCGCAGTCATTGCTTGTTAAAGACTTAGCTTCTTCCAGAATTTGATTATACATTTGATTTGATCTTAATTTAATAATTTCATCTTTGACACACTTTATGATTGTTATGGCATCTTTTAATCCTGCGCTTCGGGCTTGCAAAGCTGCGTCTGCAGGTTGTAGCGTGGATAAGATTTTTTTGGCCACAACCATGGCTATTCGGAAT
This sequence comes from Eumeta japonica, assembly GCA_005406025.1. Taxonomy (NCBI): domain Eukaryota; kingdom Metazoa; phylum Arthropoda; class Insecta; order Lepidoptera; family Psychidae; genus Eumeta; species Eumeta japonica. The sequence goes on from BGZK01001585.1 coordinate 66,481, forward strand.
TCCAGATCAAGCATGACTTTTTTAATACCTATACTCTTGGCGACGTCATCACCGTTGAATCTGCCATTTTTAATTTCTTTCAAAGTCTGCAAAATCGATGAATAATTATCGTATACAACTTTTGTAACTGCTAAATGTCCAGACCAGCGTTGTTCGAGGAGTCGGCCAATCCTTTTTCCATCATATAAGGCAGCTATTTTGCCATGATGAAAGAATTCATGTAACATGATGCATTGGTCAAAAAATAAACGAATAAAAGTCATTTCTGAGATAGTCCTGATGACTATTAAGTGCAAGCGATGGTTATAGCAGTGGACGTAAGGAATTTTTCGGCCCAATTTATTTTCTATTCTAGTCGCAACTCCTGAAACTTTCCCACTCATTACACTTACGCCATCATAGCATTGGCTAAGCATACAAGAGGGGTCAATGTTATTTTCCGTGAGAGTTTAACGTTAATTCCGTGAAAGTGGCTGCATCAAGATTTTCAGTAGTCTTAACCATCAGCAACGACTCATTGACGACACCATCCTTGACGTAGCGTATTGCTAATGCAATATTTTCGCGGTTATTTTATCTCTCGTCCCATCTTCCATTAGAGTAAACCATTTCACGTCAGATTCATTAATATCTTTGACAATGGAACTTCGTACCGCTTGAACCATTGCTTGAATTATTTGATTTTGAATTTCGGGTGAACGATATGTTGCGTTTTGTGGTATATGAGTGAGAACCTCGTTCAAATTTGGATCTTTCATACATGTGTATTCAAATAAATTCTGAAATAATCCTTGTTCTTTTCTTCTTCCAAAATATAATTTCCACGCAAAGCTAATTCGTTGACAATTAGAAATTGTATTACTTCCATGATAGACTTTACATAATACCTATATTTTCTAATACTTTTTTATTTATTAACGTTTCAACACTGCTAGATGTAGATATTCTTTGTAATTTCTCCTGCCACATCGACATAGCTTGAATATGAGAAATTGATTTTTCATGTTTTGGAAAACCAGTTTTAGAATCAGTGGCATTTTTCCAGTTTCTAAATCCTGTGGAAGTGTACGAAGTCTGTTTGCTTCCATGAGGTAAAATTGCTGGCATGGATAGCAAAAGCAGCATCTTTCTCGACAGAATACTGCAACCATTTATAACGCTTGAACCAATCGGAAACAAAGGCCCTGTTGTGTTGTTTTGGATATGTGTCTAAAACAACTTGTTCTATTGGTTCTCCGATTTGTGCAATATCAGACGGAATACCATAGCTAACGTTACCTGTTGCTACGGAACTAGGAGTAGCGATTGTATTTGGTGCTTCCACCTGTTTTGAACAGTTAGGTTTTCGTGGTCAATTTGCTCCTCAAGTCTTCGTTTTTTCCAAAGAAAGCCCGTATATCCATCGCGAAATAAATGAATCTTCAATTTATAGCAATACAAATAACAATTGTATCGATTTTTGTCTAAAGCACTCTTCACCGTACACTTCACTTAACCAAACTACAAACAATCATAATCAATCTTTAGGTCAGGTTTAAAGATTCCGTACCATAGATTGCAATATAGCCCATATTGCAGTCTATGGTACGGGATCTGCATCACACAGATATTGGCGCCAGTACACGCTCAATCTGGATCACGATCCAGATCTTGCCTCTCGCTCTTAGATAAGACGGTGTCCCTTTCAGACTCCTACGTGAAAGGGACATAATTCAGTTGAATCTTCAACTGTTGACAATTGTAAACAATTGAAAAGGTGGCTAAAATGTCATGGGCGTCCGCAAAAGGGAAAAAAATTAGCTGATTGAGAGGTTAGTCATCGAAAGTTTAATCTAAAACTTATAAAAAATAACTTTTCACTTTTATTCTAATTAATAATGTCAATTCATTTATTGTTCTGTAATTGAAAATATATTTTAGTTAACTTAAGTATTACTATGGAAGTAATTAATAAATTAAGTCATTAATATTTTGAGGCTACAAATGACATTAATAATTAGACAAATGTAAATATATTTAGTAGCTTTTATCATAAATAAAACGTTTAATACGAGATAATATAATTATAAAAAATTATGCAATTATGAATAATCGAGTAAAAATATTTCTATAGATTTACTTATATAAAAATATATAGAATCACTTATATAGAAATATATAGAGTTTTATATAAGATGAAAATTGTTAAATCAGTATGTATTAGTTTTGAATGATTTGTATTGTGTATCACTATAACATAGGTACTGACAAAATTATTATAATGGATTATAAAAAACGGTTATTTTGACTTACTACTTTATTTCTTTTCTATGTTTTACAATTAATCGACTTGAATTAATATTTTCGCGTGTAGCGGGCACTTTAGCATGGTTGTTTACAAAAACAGTACGAAAAAATGGCTGATGCTAACGTATGCGCACAAAAAATTGTGATGAAAAGGCCTATAAACCCTTAGAATAATAACTATAGCCCTATTCTAATTCTTTGTATAAACCCATCGCTTCATGAGATGGCGCTTCGAATGCCATCTATACACAGAACAAAAATTATTATAATATGAAATGAATGTCACAATCTGTGGTAGGTAAGTATTTTCGGAAAAACTTAGATACCTATCGCTACATTTTTCTCAAACTATGAACAAACAATTTAATTATAATAATTTATCTTAGTTTTAGATATTTTTAAGGTAGGGCATTGTGGTTTCAAGGTAGGGCATTGCCCCACAATGCCCCCCCCCTAGCTACGGCCCTTGCTCCGCCTGGTGGTGAGTTATGTCAATGGGGACAGTATAATCATTTTCTCCGTAAATATATATATATATATATATAATGATTTTCATGATAATCGGTTGAAGGAAGGAAAAGTCAATACAGCGGAGCTACGCCTGGTGGTGAGCTACGTCAATGGGGATAGCATAAAAACTTTCTCCGTGAAAAAACACATATACATACTAATTTTTATAATGATCGGTCAAAGAGTTTCTGAGTCTATCGATTTCATGATATACACATCCTTCTTTATATATATATAGATTAATAAAGAATACACTTTTAAAAACTATTGTTTTTGTAGGGTTCCGTCAAGTATTTTGCTTTCCAAAAGGGTTCCATCACCAAAAAAGTTTGAGAACCACTATTATAGAGGTCTGTAATTTTCCACATACACATTAGGTCATCATTTCGTAGAGTAAACAAGCAACAAAATTTATGCGTGTATTGTATTACTCGTATATGTATACTGATATGTATTACATATTTTAGTTTATTAATTAATATTTTTTGAGGTAGAGACAATACTGTGTCCATTCATCTACTCAAAATTTGTCCAATTCATATCCTGAAAATTGTCGGGTTTAATCCTCCCTCAACCCTCAACAACAGTTATCTGATTTTTAGAATACCCTTTAAGTAGGGTCGAGGTAGAAGGTATTAGGGTGGGGGGGTGGTGGCGATGGTGGCATTATTAGCAATTTACTTGGTCTGAAAAGTGACACATTATATAGGCAGGCATATAGTTGTTTACATTAAGGTGCTCCTCGCCGATACCAGGTGTCGCCCGCCTACCCTCCATCATCCCTCACTCCATCCTCCGTACCCCGTTTGCTAGGTCTATAGTAGACCTAGCTCGGATACGGAGCTGTTAGGGCCGCTAGGTCAAAACCCGCGCGCCCCTTATTTCGATTTCAAAACTCTAATTTATAAAACTACTTACAAGACGACACTCCGCGTTAACAAACTCTATACATGAATTCATCACCGCTGCTGCACCAACTATGAGCCGCCCGGGCTCACCCTCGCCATCCGTTATCAGCGGCAAACGCCCCGCTAGTTCCCGCTTCTCCGAAGCCTCCACGGACCAGTCGGACGGTACCGTACGGGGCTCAGACAGGGAAGAGGACGACTGGTTCACAACCGTCGTCAATAAAAAACGCTCGAGGCGACTACGTAAATGGCGTAGCGCTGCCAATAACAGTCCAAGTATGGACATTGACACTCAGTCGGCCGCACCGACTACATTCTTTGATTCGCCGGCGTCGCCCGACTCCCCCGACACTCCTGTAGCCCGCGGTCCGGTAAACGCCGCCAAACAGGCGATCCATACCACACAGCCCGCCAAAATTTCTGGTACCAAACCAACGGCCCCCCTAAGATCAAACCCCCGCCACCCATTTACCTACGCGATAAGGGTAAATGAAATGCAGTCTCTGCTGAATGCAGTAGACTGCACATCAACTATACCAGTGCACGCAACACGCTGCACGGTATAAAAATCACAGTCGACTCCATATCAGACTTCAGGAGCCTTAACAGTCTCCTAATAAAATCTAACTTCCCCTTCCATACGTACGCACTCGAAGAAGAGCGCAAAATCAAAGCGGTCCTTAGAAACAACCCGCTAGAGATCCCGACGGACTGCATCAAGTCCGATCTCGAAAATCAAAATTACCCCGTCTTTGCGGTACACAGGATGCACCGCCGAGATGGCACCGAAATCGGCCTAGTTCTAGCAGTACTGCACAAATCTGATACTGCCAAGGACATATTCAAATCCCCGCCCAGAGTATGCGGCCTCAGCGGTATCATCGTAGAGGCCCCGTACAGAAAAAGCGGCCCCGGGCAATGTTTCCGTTGCCAACTATACGGCCACGCCGCTCAAATTGTTACGCAAAGCCCCGCTGTGTCAAATGTCGCGAACCTCACGCGACAAAAGAATGCAAACGCAATAAAGATTCTGGTGACATCCCAGAATGCGTTAACTGCAATAGCGAGGGTCATCCAGCCAGCAATAAAGGCTGCCCCAAAGCCCCCCACTTCTTCAAAAACTTAACCTGCAACAAAAAAGTTACCAGCAAACCCCCCGCCCCGATCATTAGTAACAAAATTCCCGCCCTGGCCGGGAAAAGCCCGCGAGCAGCCAGTGACGTCACATGCAGTTTTGCGCCCCCACCTCGTCATCAACGCATGGTTCAGAACACCCGCGAGGGCCGTATCTGAACCGGTTAAGGAGGCTATCCGAGATCCCACCAAGCCGGCCTCAGCCAAACAGGAATCCTCTGCCGGCCCACTCGGCGAAGATATCCTCACCATCATGTCGATGCTGAGAGTGGTTAAAAGCCCGGAGTTTGCCCAACTGGCCGCAGACTTCCGAAAAGCTAGGAGCGGGGAAGACCGCCTAATGGTCATCCTACGCCATCAAGATCTGCTTAACAGACTTGAAAAAATATAATGGCAAACGCACCCGGGTGCTCTGCCGCAATCCCGATTGGACGCCATAAACCAAAATCTATCTCGTTAATTTCATTCAACGCGCGCGGTCTCGAGAATAATGTTTTAGAGTTAGGGAAATGTGCGACGGAGTACTCAGCGGACGTAATCCTCGTACAGGAAACGTTCCTAAAACCAAACAAGCCGAGAGCATGTAAACTAGCCAACTACATACAAGTACGGAATGACAGACTAAGCGCTCCAAAAGGTGGTACGTACTGCCGTGTACTACAAAAGAAAACTCTACTGCTGTCCCGTAGATACCCCCCGCTAATAAACATAGAAGCATCGGCGTGCAGATTGGCTATGACTGGGCACGGCACTCTGATCATAGTCTCAGTCTATCTGCCGCCCCATAAACCGTTGCTCCGGAGCGACATAGAAACCCTGCTCGCACTGGGGGATGCCGTCATCCTCTTTGGCGACCTTAATAGTAAAAATACGGACTGGCGCAGTAACACTACGAACGCCAGCGGTCGAATGCTCGCAACGCTCGCCGAGGATCACGAGCTCGCCATCATCGCGCCCCTTACCCCAACTTATCTCCCAGCAAACGTACGACACAGACCTAATATACTCGACCTCGCGGTATTAAAAGGCGTGGTACTAAGTCTGAGCTTAATCGAGACAGTTCATTGCCTCGACTCAGACCACCTACCCGTACTGCTCAAACTAGGCTCCTCCACCGGTGAAAATCAAAATATCGGTACCAAAACAATCATAGACTGGAAGCGAGTGTCGACCGCGCTTGAGGAAGTCGACACCCCCAATCTCAACGTTATTCCGGACGACATAGTATTCAATAACGGCATCGACACAGCCATAGGAGTTCTTACCAAACACATAAAATCAGTGGTCAAGTGATGCCAAAGGAAGGTTCCTGCGAATTCAGATCGCCGGGGCCTGCCCGCGGACGTTCGCGAATTGATAAGAGTTAAAAACGCAGCCCTCCGCCGCGCGAGCGCATACCCTACACCCGAGTATAGGTCTCGAGCGCGAGCCCTCCAACGCGAAGGGAAGGCTCGCGTAAGAGAGGTCAAAAATGATAACTGGAGCGACTTAATGGAAGAAATCACTCCCACCCACAAAGCCTACTGGGCTGTGGCCAAAGCGCTCAAATCCGACGTGTGCGTGGCCATGCCTGCCCTCAAAACCGGATAACGATCTAGCGTTCGATGACCAGGAAAAAGCTGAGTATCTCGCCGACAGTATCGAACTTCAATGTTCGCTTAACCCCGCCCCCCCCCCATCTCGAGCACGTTAACCGTGTCGAAAACGAAGTCCTCCGTAGGTCCTCGTTACCTCCCAAAGACGATCTACCGTCGGTCTCTGGCAGACGAGGTCCAAAACTCATCAAAGAGTTAAAACCCAGAAAGGCACCGGGTCTGGATGGAGTAAACAATAAAGCAATGAAATGCTTTTCTCGCGCCATTGGTGGCGCTGCTGGTCGCAATTTTGAATGCTTGCATTCAAAATTGTCACTTTCCCGAGGCATGGAAAGAAGCCGTCATTATCGGAATCCCGAAACCGGGGAAACCTCGCGACCTCCCCACTAGCTATAGGCCGATCAGCCTCCTGAGCGGTTTAGGCAAATTATTCGAGAAAGTCCTCAAATCACGACTCAGTGATCATCTGTTAGAAATGGCCTGATCATCAACGAACAATTCGGATTCAGAACAAATCACTCCTGCCCCAACAAGCCTCCGACTAGTCGAACACATCTCGGAGGGCTTTAAACGCAAACGCAAACTGTAGCAGTCTTCGATGTCGCAAAGGCATTCGACAAAGTTTGGCACGCTGGCTTAATTTACAAACTCCACCAGCTACAAGTCCCAGATCGTCTCGTCTTCATCATCCAGCATTACCTGACGAACAGACAATTCTCCTTCCGGCATGAAAGCATATCTGCCAAAGACTGATTAGAGCTGGAGTTCCTCAAGGCTCCACACTCTCCCCGCTGCTTTACTCCGTACACAAACGACATTCCGCGCCCGCAAACAGGCATCCAACTCGCGCTCTTCGTCGACGACACCGCCCTATACCTGAGCGGTAGTAACTTTCGTATAATTACTCCTCGCCTCCAGAAGGCCATCGACGAGCTGACGCGATGGTCCCAAACCTGGAGAATCGAGGTTAATCCCGAAAAATCAGCAGCCATCTTCTTCAATTACAGTAGGATCAAAAAGAAAGAAGTTGTACCATACAACTCACCAACATTCCGCATAAATAAATCACCTATTCCGTGGCATCACAAATATAAGTACTTAGGAATCACGCTTGACAAACATCTACACTTCAAAGATCATATCAAGCGTGTCAGACAGAATGCTCAATTATACCTATCACGCCTCAGCGGCATGATCGGTAAAAAGAGCAAAATGAGCCTTAGAAATAAATGCACACTCTACAAAGTGTGCATACGGCCGGTGATGACGTACGCGGCGCCAGTCTTCGCCACGCCGACCCAAAGGCACTCTATCAACTTCAAATTCTGCAAAACAATTTCTGCAGAAGAGCCTCCGGCGCATCCTGGTACGTCCGAACGATATACTCCATAGGGACCTAGAACTCCCTACGATTTCAAAATACATGCAAGACATGTCGAAAAAATTCTTCGACACAGCTGCAAACCATCCCAACCCGTTATTACAATCAGCCGTGTCTTACGAGCCTGCCTCCCCACATCATTTCATCCGAAGGCCACGGAATGTCCTTTCAGACCCACCCGACGAACTCACCGCTGAGGTCGAAAGGTTAACAAACATCAACAAAGACATGACAGAAGTCTAGGCGCGGACACCCCCCTCATTACGACCGTAAATGGTCACCCAACCGGTGCGCCTCCCGCGCTCCCGGCACCCTGCTAGAAGATTAAGCCCGAGCTAAATCTCCACGTGATTTCCTATGCCGAGATGCCCACCTTGCGGCATCCATAGGGCAATCACGTGCCGACGGCATTCCATGCCGATCGGCGGCGACAGACGAAGTCCTCAAAGTTCCAATTCATTGGGACTACGGACAACGGCCAACCAACAGGTTGCTTCGGGGGTGTTTTGGTCCGTGAGAGTCGGACACTCCCCGCGCACGCGGGTGCGTGGATAGTACATTAGTTTTTTTATCCCCCTCACCCCGCAAGGAGAAACTCAAAAAAAAAAGTTTACATTAAGAAAGATAAATCTAGACTTACCAGTGCATTCACTGAGGTGCTCGAACAACCCACACTTTGCTAAGTACATATTACATTATACTATAGCCGATGTTACATTCCAAGAGTTGATCACCTATTTTATGTGACGACGTTAAGACACTTAAGTCAAATCGGCGCCACTTCCAAATGCGTCCCTATTTTAGACATCGTGGAGTAATGAATGCGTTTCCTAATAAGTTAACAGGAAGGTAAAATATGTTTAAGTTATTCGACAATACCAAGACGTTGCATAATGATACATTTTCTAGAAGATGTACCTAGTAATAATTTAAAAGGAATGTTAAGATAACTTCAGTCGTATTAAAATAATTCTGATATATTCCGCGTATGCATAGAAAAAATAACAGTAAGTTCACAAAGAAATTTGATTAAAAAGCCCTAATATTTTATTAAGAGTAAGACGTTATTTTACACTGAAGTTTTGTTTTGCTGAATATATTGTTACGTTTACAAATAAGAGAAACATCGGAAAGGCTTTGTAATATATTAGGACGGATTCACACAATTTACTGTAAAATATACTGTTAATTCTATGTTCGTCACATTAAAATCCTTTCGTTCGTCCTCTCTAATAAATATATTAGTAATTCCCGTATGTTCTTAATTATTCCTTATTCCGATGTGACGTCATTATTTTATCGTGGATATATAAATACATTTTAACGGTAGTTCCCTTAACTTATTCAAACCCTTAACGATAAGTACAAAATATCACGACGAAAATCATTGTTCTATCCTTCTTTGTAGCATAAAACTTATAAAATTATAAGTAGTTTAGATATTATAATAAGGATTACTATTACTAGAACAGTATATCATTTTTAGTGCAGGGCATATTGGCGCATTCGTTTGCAAAATTGTTTTAATTCTTGAATTTTTTTAAATGTTCGGGAGGTCTTCCTGATTATAAAAGTGGAAGATGACATTTGATATCTTTAGACGTTATTGTTTAAACAACGAAAAACTATATAGCCTAGAAAAAATACATTTTTTGCAATCAATTAATTTTTTTTATATTCTTTATCTTAGACGCTTGCCTGCAACATGCATTAACATGCAGCATGCAACCCACCGCTGACCATCGAATCTACCTCTCCACTACGAATCTCTATCCAAATGTTCGAATATTGATTCCAGAGGATTGACAGATATCGAACACCTAAGCAAGTGTTATTTATTTTTATAATTATCTTATTCCGCCAACCGTTAAATCGTTAATTCTACGTACGTTTCATGCTAACCAGGCATATCCTCAGGAAATTGCCGACAGTCACATCCACCAGGGTGCAAGGAGCGTTAAAACAACCAACACAACCTCATTAAGCGGGCCGCTGAATGCAATGGTCAAAGAGCGATGAAAACATTCTTAAGGCAGCCACAGACCACCACCGATAGACATGCCTGTCAAATGTCACAGACTAACCATCACCAGCATTACCCAAATAGTTACAGGCAAGCGTCCCATAATGGCGATTTATAAACGTCAATTTGGTTGTTGAGCATATTATTAATAACTTTATGTTTAAAAATTTCGAAGGATTCCAAAACATTTAAATGTAACCCCTTCTCACACACATGCAAGACATCGAATTTGTGATCGTTATTAAGCTCATGACTGGTTTCTAATAGATGTTTAGCAAAATGGGATCTGTCTGATTTATTATTTCTAAAGGCCGAAATATGTTCTTTGTATCTTTTTTCAAAACAACGTCCGGTTTGTCCTATATATATATATACTGTAAATCGATATATATATATATATATATCGATTTACAGTCATCACAAGTTAATTTATATATTCCAGATTTTTTATTATTGTGTAATTTATCTTTGTTACATGAAGTTTTCAAATTGTTATTTGTTTTAAATGCCGTATAAATATTATGTTTTTTTAATAATCTTGAAATTTTCTGAAATTGTACCAAAATATGTCAAACTAGCTATATATTTCTTTTCCTCTTTTGATTGTGCTGGATAGATACTTTTCTTTATGATACTTTTTGTTTTTATTAATGAGTCCATCAATACATTTTTTACTATATCCGTTTGTCAATGCTATACTGTAAACGGTATTTAATTCTAATGAGAAATTATGATTATTAAGGAGTATGGTGAATAACCGATGTATCATTGATTTATAAGCCGCCAATTTGTGTTGCCATGATGCAACAATGTAATTGAATTATCAAATATATACATCTATCAACTTATTAAATGATTGTTTGTACAGTTAATTAATTTAAACGTGAAATTGATTTTGGCGACATTCAATTGAACATCCGCATAACGCTATACACGTCAAGTTCAATTTTCGACATGAACAAGCTTTCGTTGCACACTTTTTTCTACAATTGCACGGTTTTGTTAAATCATTAGGTAATGGCGGTTTTGTTAAATGTAATGGTTTAATTAAGTTATCACACAGAACATAACCAAAACAAGAAAAATCTAAGGGTTTTTATTGAAGTTTATCTGAATTTCTCCAAATATAAGTCTGAAATGAAGCTCGTAAAGTATGCAATTTTAAAGCATCCAAAGTGCATGGAATTCTTAATAAGTTTATTCATTTTCCTAATGTTCGTTCGAATGTAATTTTACGTGCTTCATCAATAGCCTTCCTTCTTTTCCCAATAAAGTTAAATAAAATACTTCTCACTCAAAAGTGCATGCGCGTAAGAAGCATATTGTTATAACGTAAAAAAAACATAGAAATAAACAAAATTTTTAAAATCTATTTACGCTATTTTGTTTAATATGGTTGAAACTTTTAATAAAAAAATTAATAATTATATCATTTCAATTTTCAAGTTGTATTATTTAATTCAAGAAAATTAAGAATTTCAGCGATTTTCAATTTCTTAAATTTCATAACAATTAATGGGTTGGAGATACGATGACGGGTGTGAGGACTTTTTCATTTGAAATAAGATAAAGAATATTAAAAAAAAAATTGATTGCAAAAAATTTATTTTTTCTAGACTATATAGTTTTTCATTGTTTAAACAATAACGTCAAAAGATATCAAGTGTCATCTTACACTTTTATAATCAGGAAGACCTCCCAGACATTAACTAAAAAATTGTGAATTAAAACAATTTTGCAAACGAATGCGCCAATATACTCTGGTCTATTTAACAATGGGCTTAATTATTACTTTTTCGTTCCATAAAAATGGCAGTTTTATCAGTGCGGGTGTGTGCGGAAGAGCATTACCGAGAAAGAGGAACGTTTGCATTGTTTAAGGGCGCAGTCCGATTAGAAAAAAACGGCACTCGCTGTTTAGGGCATGCTCAGGGCCGGATCTACCATATGGCTTTTTGGGCTTCAGCCCAGGGCTCCGTGGATTCAAGGGGCCCCCGGCTAAGCCAAGTCAGTCAAAATAGATGATATGCGAAAAAATAGGTGGGCCCCTAAGTAGTATTAGCCCAGGGCCCCCTTAACTCCCACTCCGGCCCTGGGCATGCTGGTATCTATGTTGCATGCCTCTTGCGCAAACTTTTAATATTGTATTGTGTGAGGCGTTAATTCGCGGAAATCCATAGTAGACGCTTGCCTGCAACAAGTATTAACAAACTTTTAATATATTTCGTATCCAAGCTGTGTTATCGCTAGAGTTGATTCTTGAAAAACCTTTTGTTCTCCGCAAGACACAAGATGATTCTAATAGCGAGATACGCTCGACTCCGCAATTCAGTTCTCTGCGATTGTCCGCCGTGTGGGCATATATTTGTAATTCATTTCATTTATTTTACAACGCTAATATTATAGACAGAGCGAGTGAATCGGTACCTATAGAGTGTAGAATGTAAGTCCGCGAAAACTAAACAAGGTACATCGGGACCTAAATCGAAGTTTAAATTAAAGAAAGGACTTTCGACGATTTCTAAGAGTAGTAAATTCAGCGAGCCTGTTACTTTGGGGGCAGTAATAATGAAAACGACGACATTAATACCGGGCAAAGAAAACGAAGTGCGGGCGTGGCACGTCGGCAACATCGTCGGGTGACGAAGAAAATATCCGTGCGGTGACTTCTGTGTATGAGGCTCAACCCATTCGAGGAATATTCAGCGATGCGCAGATTTTGAATAAATGTATGATGGATATGGTGTCAGAAATTAATGATAAACTTCAAGATTTGCCACCGATTTTACGAATCGGTGGCAAATCTCGGTGGCAAATCTTGTGAGTGAAATACGCGCATTAAAAGCGAAAATGAATAATTTCTCGCTGAAGAAGTTATATCATTCAATTTTCTTACAAGGGCCCCATACGCTTGACCGTCGTCAGTACGAATAGGTATGGCTTTTTGTCAATTATTTAGAGGCGTTTAACGAGCGAAAGAAAATCTTCGATGTAACGCATTTAGAGCCTAAACATCGTGTATCTATGTCTTGGCGTCACTTGACGATTGGTGGCACGGAACTAGCATTATGTTGATGTGCGAATTTATTAATTCGAAGCGAGTGAACGACTTAAATCGTCCACTAGAGACGTGGTTACTGAGGCAGGCCGTCAACAACTTGAATATATTGGATCCGGGACAGTGTTGGAGGAATTTACAAGCTAAAATTTTAAGCGCGAAAATCAATCACTAATGAAGGAACAGTTCCAGGAGTGTTTAATGTAAAAATTCTAAACATACTCTGCCGAGTAAAATTCCAATTCAACTCATTGAATTTGGAGAATTGGACATGCAGTGTGCCAATGTGAAATGGAAGCGTATTTTGTAGGATCTAAAATATATTTACGGATTGGCTGGTATCTCGATATCCGGCTTCAAGATTATACGATCGGGTATGTCGTTCGATACTAAGTTGAAGTTTTTAAGTTACTCTACAATTCCGAGAAAATTACAAAGTTCTTTGAACGAGAGTACAAGAATGTGGCCTAAACATTTTTAACCAACTTCAAAATGTAAAAAGGAGGAGGTTCCCAATTCGACTGTATTTTTTTTTGTTTGTTACCTCAGAACTTTCGACTGGAAGAACCGATTTTGATAATTCTTTTTTTATTTGAAAGCTGGTGTTTCCTGTGTGGTCCCATTTTAATTTGGTTTAGTTCTGACAATGGCATCCATGACAAAATCGTATAAATCTTAAATTTGAATTAAGGATGTGCGCAACAAATGGACGAATAACTCAATATCAAGCAAACCGATTTCGATGATTCTTTCTTTATTAGAAAGGATATTCTTCAAGGGTACTTTGGTGAGACTTTGGTTAGGTTCTGATTATTGGATCTATGACAAAGTAACAGAACTCTTCAATTCTTAGGAGCAAATTGACAATACTCAGCCGAATCTTTTATAGGCTATCGGATACTTGAGTCACCTACCGTAAGATCGTTATGGTCAAGTAATTGTCGTAGTCGAATATGATGATTAATGGAACTCCTTAACGGCTTACAGTAAAGGTGCAATTTATGAGCAGCACATTTAGTAGGTCTATCCATATTCAGACACATTAGTTAGTGTACTTCATATTCACTAAAAAGTAAAAAATGAACAAAAATTTTAACAAAAAAACCGACTTTAAAACAAAACCTATTCTAAAACAAATTAATATGCACTAAAAAGTAAAAAAATAATTGTGTATTCTTCTACAATTTATAATCAACTTACTTTTTCTACTCATCAATACGTAGGTACCATCTATGAGTTTACCACGCAAGAAGGTAGGTAGGTAGGTACCTATCCACTACAAATTTAACTCAACACATACCCATGAATTACAAACAATGATCAAATTATTTTTAGAGTTTTCCCATGTAAAATAAAATGAAAAATATTAGACTACTTAAAAATCAATGAAATTATTACGTTATTAGTTACAATTTTATTTATTTTTGGATTCGGTGTCTATTGTTGGATATAATGCTGACACCGACTCCAAAAATAACAATAATTGTAACTAATAACGTAATAATTTGATTGACTTTTAGTTTTATTTAAGTTCATTTTCAATGTACCCGAAGGTCAAGAATGGCACGACATCTGTTGATTTTTTGCTGAATATGGTTTCAGCAATATTTTTGAGACATATATTTCGTATGAAAATGACTAGTGCATTGTTTGTTGCGTTCAAAAAAATTAAAGTATTTGAAATTTTCGTTGAACTGTACAGAACTAAATTGAATATTAACTATAATAAAATTGTTTTCAAATTCAATTGCAACTAACCGTAAAGGAATAGCGATATTATTAATAGTAAGAATAATAATATATTCCGACACATACACGCCACCTTCTGATCTCAAACTAAGCAACGAAATTTATATTGTGGGTATCAGAGAGTTGATACAATATATATATATATTTACTTTTTTTTGTAAATATATACACATAATATATGGAAACACCCAGGCTCAATAAAAACATAAATTTTTGATCAAATAAATAAATGTTTGTCTTGTGTGGGAATCGAACCCACGCTCCCAGCACAGCAGGTAGTCACTACCAACTGCCCCAATAGGGCAGTCAGGAGTCGATAATGTTCAACAGTGTTACAAACGCGCGTTTTTCGAGATTATAGACAATGTTTTGAACATATGTTGTAGTCGCTACAAAATTTAAGACTTGAAGTTTGTTAACCTACTTGCTCGTGAAAACTTTTCTTCCTATTGTGTGGATTGTTCAGAAGAATCTGTCGTACAGTGAGAGGCGAGTAGGGCAGGTAGCCATCGTCGGCGCGCCACCAACCACAACAGCGGTAAAACTGGGAAGTTTTCTTAGCCATGCTTACCCTGCCTCATTTTTTTCCACACGCCCCTGGCTGAAACTGGCTCCAAAAAAGCTAATTATTTAAATATTTTTTTCGATACAGTTTCTATTGTATTATTAAAAAGTTATTTTTTACTCATAAATTACAATAAAAGTTCGCTAGTCCCCATGACCGTTGCTTTGATGTAGTTGTGTTTTACCGAATTTTACGTCTTCGATCATTGGATCCAATGAGAGTCAGGAGATAGTTACAGGCGAAGTCTTAGAGCGGCCGCGAGAGAATGTGAATGAAACAATATATAGAAAATAAAATTTATTCGATGTGATTAAGTATGTACAAACAGTACCCGTTCAGTCGTCAGCGGGCGGGGGCAGAGGGTGCCCTACGCGATATATACACGCGCCCTCCTCCCTTCACGCCGCCTGCTCCTGCACATAAACACAAATATTAGCTACCTGTGTTGGCGTTGAAGATTGTTAAATTCCTAAGACACCTCATGTGAGGATGTGAATGGATAAAGTTTTGAAACGTATTAATAATGTAACCGTCCCTACACTTAATTACACGCTGCCTCGAGGCGATCGATGAACGACCAAATCTGAAGAAGAAAGATTTCTAGAAATTTGAGACACGCTTAAAAACCTTTTTTGAGACTTTTGAAATGAAGAGTTAATAAACAAAATAGTAAAATACGAATGCTGCGAAAAATGTATCCACCTGTGTGTCTATAAAGAAGGGATTTGTATTCAAAACTGAAATTCAACACACCCTTAGAGATAAATTGAAATTTAACAAACATGTAAGTGATATTGTTAATCGGTCTGTAAAATGCAATCTTTTTAAAGAGAAATACCAAAAAATTCCAAAACGCCCTATTTAAAATTTGCTATGAAATTCATGAGTTAGGAGCATATTGCAGTATGGCAACATTATTTGAAATCCCTGCTATTCAGAACATCCAGGCCGCTTTGTAAGAATAAACAAATAATTCATCCGTATTGTTCATCAGATGTCAACAGACAAATCAACTATTAAGAAAAATTAAGACTTTTAATGACACGAAACTTACTAAGCGCAGAGTTAACGATGCTTGATATTAAATGACTTGGTCATTTTCTATGACAATCTCAAACGCAGATGTGGTACAAAAATAGTCTAATTGTGTTGAATTGCATAGTTAACTTCTTTTTGTTTTCTGTTGCCTAGTTTGTTATTTTTTTTAAGTAGTTTACTAATTTGTGAACGTTGGGCATGCTTAAAATTGATGTGCATACTAGAACTATGATTTTATATGAACTTATTACGCTAAGTATGTACATTGTTAGTAAATCGTTGTAAATAAATTTGGAAAATCCAAAAGAGCATGCCTTATCATTATAAGGCGTGCATTTTCGTTTGTTTCTTATCAAAATTAAATATTAACATTTTTCTATATAATTTTGATAAGCAACAAAATAAATTTCGACGGTAAAACACTTTCAACAAAGGGCTCGAATTACAAATCTTGCGAAAGATTTGAAAATTGACAACTATTATATTATTGCAATTATTACAACTCAAATGTCTTCGAAATAGATGGTAACGAAGACTTATTTACTTACTACTAGAGGTCGTCACTACTTGTCAGAGTTTTCTTTAGTCAAAAAAATAGACCAAAACATTTCATGTAAAACGAGTTGCCAAAATTCACAAGTTCGTAATTAAAAAGCTAGAGATCTCTAGTAGAGCGAAGCCCAGAGGTGAGCTCAAGTTTGTACTGTACGTCATAATGCTGTGCTCTATACTTTGGTCAAAAAGTATGGTTTTTCCGCTTCATAATTATCGTGCAAACTGCTCTTTATGGACTTGAATATTATGTCATGTAATAGTTGCACAGATATTAAACGGCGAAACCATACTGTTGGACCAAAATGTAGAAAACTGCAGTATGATATAAAGTACAAATCGCAGATCAGCTATGGGCTTGGCTCTACTGGGAATTTCATAGTTTTTGAAGTTACACTTCTTTAGGCGCGTTATGAAAAAATGGTGAGAGTGAAATTTTAAGATGCGCGCGCATCAGTGTGACACAAAATTAACAGGTTGAAGCTTTTTATAAATATCGATTATTTATTTGATATATATAGGTTTTTCGTAAGACATCTCAATGGCCCATTAGCTCAGTTGGTTAGAGCGTCGTGCTAATAACGCGAAAGTTACGGGTTCGATCCCCTCATGGGCTAAGTTTTTACTATTCGTAAATATTAGTGAAAAAAGTTGTGCTTATATATTTTTTAAGTGCTCCAATATAATTGAGGTTAACTATCCGTATGTATTATTTATTGATATAAATTACAATATTATAATTTAATATAATTAATACTAAATATTATTAAATTATTAATATTAAATATTTATTATTGGTTATTTAATATTTACAAAATAAAGAAATAAATTTAATAAAACATTTTAAAAAATGGTGATAAAAATTATAATCGAACAACAAATTAAAATATTAATTTTTAACATTTATTATTAAATTGAATAAATAATAAATATTTATAAAAAGAAATGAACAGATTTAATGAAATTTCATTGAAAAATGAAAAGTGAATATCAAATTAAGAAAATAATAAATATTTAAAAAATGAATAAACAAATGTAATTTTTAAATGTATTATTAAGATAATTAATATAATTAATTAATTACAATAGTTAATAATTAATTATTGTAATTAATGATTTGCATGCAATTAAAAACAATTTCTTAATGATGTTTAACATTGAAATTATTATGAACTTGTGAGTCTTTGCAACCAATTTTATATGAAATGTTTTTCATTGCATTTCATTTCTTTTTGGTAGGCGATCCTGGATTTTTTAGTTTTTCTGGGTCTATTTCTTAAATTTTAGCTAGTCCTTTTTTCATAGCTTTCCTTCTATCGTTGTTTCTTTTCTTTGTTGGTTTGCTATATGTAATGAGCCATAAATCATTTAGATACTTAGCATATTGCTGTAGTTCACCCCAGTTGTCTACTAGACTATTTTACAAATACTATTTTTTAATAGTTTTCATTAACTATGCAGGAAGATCTGTTTGAACCTTGCGCACCACATTTTCGCATATTTTTTTATTTATAATACATATATCTCCATCCCTTTAACGAGGGAAAGGTAGTAAAGTGAATTTTTCCATTGTTTTTGTGCAAATTGTACCCTAGATATACCCTTTTATACTTTTATGTACAGATATGCACGCCTTTAACAAGGATTTGTAGGGTTTCCCATTTATTGATATGCAAATCCTAGCCTACATATTCAACTTCAGTTTTCTAGGACTTCAGAAGTACCCCAAAGATTTTAATGATCATCAGTAAGTGATGTATATTAATTTTTTTCGTAGAATCTAGTGACAGACAATCGTTTTATGACTTACCGACCCCAATTTTATCATTTTTAAAATTCATGTATTCCAGTCAGTCTGTCTATATGTCCTTTTATAATTCAAGAACGCCTCGACCGATCATGATAAAAATTGGTATACTGGAAAAACATGTGATTGCATACTTGATACGCTACTCTATATCTATCTTTCTGTTTGTCTGTATGTCTTTTTATAACTTAAGAACGATGTGACGGATCGCGATAAAATTTAGTATACAGTAAGAAAATATGATTGCACAAATGACAGACTAATCTTTGTCTGTATATCTGTACTTTTGAACTTAAGAACCATTTCACCGCTTATGATAAAAACTGGTGTTCATTCAGAAAATGTAATTATGGTAATAATACACTACTGCCTGTCTGTACATATCTTCTTTGTAACTTGAGAATTGTATAATTGATCATGATAAAAAATAGTACACAGTAAAAATAACTGATAAACTACAGATCTGTCTGTCTACATGTTTTTTTATTACTTAAGAACGATTCGACCGATTTAATGAAAGTTGCTGTACAGTATAAAACCTGTAATTGCAAAAATGACAGGTTGTATGTTATTTCCATACATTGTATATTAACCATGAATAAATTAAACCTTATTTTTTTGACGTGATAACGTCTTATAAATCGATGAACGTCGGCTGCACGCACGAAAAAGCATGACTCATTGTCCCGTTCCTCCTAAGCTGAGCATTCAAGCAAGAGTGTAGAACAAGCGATAGAGAAGCACGATCGGTCTAAGCGTTCGGCTTACGACGCATCTATCTCTCTTCCACTCCATCGGCCGATGCGCCCGAGTAGAAGAGAGACAGCGGCAGCATAGAACCTACAGTGAACTGTTTTGTCAACTGTTTATAAAGAGAAGTGAAAAGTTAATGTGGTTTCCATCGTTTATTACAACAACAATTGCGGCAAAAAAGGTAATTAATTCTTGCATTTTTAAAAATTTATAGCGCTATAATTTCATATATTTGTTCTTTGATTACTAAAAAAAAGTAGCATCGGTCGGCGAGTGCAGTAATAATAGGTTATGTTACAATTTAGACTAAAAAAATATTATGATTCATATAAACGATGGTATAAAATTGATTTGATTTCAGTTTATCTATATAATTAATTATTCGTGATTATATTTAAAAAAAATATTTAAATTAAATTCATAAACTGTAAATAATGTTTGGAAATTAAAAATTAATGTTTTAACCGATATTATAAAAATATTTGTGTTTTAATGACAAGTAAACGCAGTGTAAGGGAATATATTATTATGTCAAATAGGTTTTGGCGTGCTTTTCAAAAGCATTAGTTTCATGAATTTGTTTTATGAGTTCATTTTCATCGTTTTAAATTAACATGTCACTAACATTAGTTTGATTAAACTTTATTTATAAAAAAAATACTCATAATTATTTTTATACATATAATTCACATTAAACTTGCAGAATTGAAAAAATCAAATCATGGATGAATTTACTTAAACGTAACGCCAATTTAAAGAAAATATCACAAGTTATCAAATTTTAATTAACAATGTATCAATAAGTACTTTTTCTTTGATAAAATAATTTTTAAAATAAATTATTAACGATTTCTTTTGGAGAACCGCATACAATCACACCATGGCAGACCAACTTGACGAATCTATGGATCTCACGGATCTGTCATTAACTTCAAGAAGTAATGTACTCATGGAGGCGAAAGACGCTGCCGCATCTACGCCTGCAATGCCATTCGCTGAGCCACCAACAATCGCTGCTCCAAAATCGAAGGCACAGAAACAACGTGAGTACAGACAGCTTATAGCAGTATCCACAACCCCTGCACAGGCTATAGCTGTGATGAAATCAGAAACCGAAAGACAACGCAACTACAGACTAAGGAAATCTGCTAACTCGGCTCTTGTCAATGATTCATTAGAATTGACTACTGCATCCTCTTTTCGTTCAGAGGCAAGGTCAAACGACGTCCAAACTGGTACTCAACGACAGCTCACGCACCAACAACGTCAAACTTCAACAGCAGAACCAGCACAAATCGCTGTTCAACCAGGCACGTCTTCCGATTAAATTGAAGTACAACAGGCACAATCTACCTTAAACACCAAACGGCGATCTTCGATCATGAGATTCAAATCAACTTTTCTGGAGTTTTCCAATCCAAAATAGTTGTATTTTGGCTACACTTGTTTGGTTTACGACAGACTGTGATTAAAGAATGAACTCAAATCCATCACTGCGGCACAGCTGGAGGTGGTCTCGGAATGGTTCATCAAAAAAAATCGACGACAGTGCAGAGAAGAATATGAAATGGTTTGCAACATTTGCAAACCTTATCTATACAAAAAATCAATGCCGCCTTTAGCAGAAGTTAATGGATTCTCATATTCAGAGCAACCACCAGGTCTACCACCGGTGGATCCCATCAGTGAACGATTGATATTGCAACGTCTGCCATTTATGCAAGTGCTTCGTCTGCGCCACGATTTCTCTTATGGAATAATAGGGTAAGTGATCAACGTACCAGTAAACGTACAATGATAAAATGTTTGCCGCGCCAATTGCACACAAATCGGTCTACATCAGCGGATACATGTCCAAAAGTATAATCAGTGCGTAGCCAAATGTGCTGCAGAAATCTCCATTAAATCGTTTGTAAGAAGTAGAGAAAAAACAGTTGTAATTGATCAACAGAAAGGGTGTGGTTTTTCACCGTGATAACGCCATGTCACACATATTTTAACCACTCAGCAAATATTGAGAGAGTTTATCCAGTCATTGACTTTAGAAGTTTGTAGTCTGGGTATAAGTTATTGCCTGCATTGCGAAATTTTTAAGTTTCTAGATGAATTTTTATAATTTTCAATCAAGTACCAAAAATGTCGTCAAATGTGCCGATAGTAAAGACAGGAAGCGAAGCGCATTAGTCTCGAGCGTGCGGCGGCGGCCGGTGGTGCGCGTTGTCGCCGTAGTCGTCGTAGTGCGGCCGACGCTCGTCGTCGCCGTCCGCATCCGTTTCTTCCGGTTCTTCGTAGTCGTCCGCTTCTTCCGGCTCGGGCTCCAACTCTCCGTCCGTGTCGTCGATAGCTCGCGGCGGTAGCGCCGGAGCCGACTCCTGTACGACAATCGCGCTCATTTTTTGCAATCAGATCCAGATTCGTCGAGACTGTCGTTCATGCGTACCTTAGGTGGTCGCCAGCCACATCCGGGAAGCGGCAACCCGTCCGGGCCAAGCGGACAGGGTGCGTCGAGCCCCGGTACGCCTTGATCGCCCTTGTCTCCTTTGTCGCCCTTGCGGCCGCGTTTGCCCACCGGTCCCTGTCACACACGAATCGGAATCCGTCGGTTTCACTTTCGGCCCAAAGCTGAGCGCGCGGTTTCGCGCGACGCATGCGAAGTGTGACCGATCAGAAGCGACAGTGGATAGAAGAGCGGAAGCGAGCGAAGGAATGACAGGCGAAGTGCAAGCGGGCGCAAACGGGAGTCGGGCGCATCGTGCGCCCTGCGCTTACGGGCTCGCCTTTGTAGCCCTTGTCACCCTTTGGTCCCTGTGGACAAAAAAAGTGATTTATACGCATCCCGCTGAAGCGCGATGCATATCATTAAATATATATACTTATTGTATGTAAAACCATTATCACCTCTTGTCCTGGAATGCCGTCCGTGCCCTGAAAATGTTAACGAGTATTAGTGAGAGAGCGAGTGGTGTGCTGCAGCGGCCGGCGGCGGCGGTGCGGGCGGAGACGTACGGGCAGGCCGGGGTCGCCCCTCTCGCCCTTGGAGCCGGGCTCGCCCTGCGCGCCCTGCGTCACGAGGCAGGTGAGCGGCGGACGCGCACGCGAACACGGGAGCGTTCGCGGGTCGGCGCGCTGCACTTACCTTCATGCCGTCGAGTCCGGGCGGGCCCTGCGAATCGACAGCATCGAGTCAGTGCGGCCACATCCGCGCCCGCGCCCTTCGAGCGGCGCTGGCGCCGACATCATGCTCCCGTTTCGTACGATCATCTATTTTCCGAGTGACATATTCAAAACACAAAGGTGATGTTAGGTGGTGTTTTGTAGAAACTTGGGTATCCAGGGATAAAATTGTGAAAGGTATGAAAGTGCACGAAAGACAATGCATGCGAAATACATATGCATAGGTATAGAAAGACGCATAACTGCCATGCCTGAGCAAATCGTCAAGTGCTGTTCCGCAAAGTTGGTGAAATGGCATATTTTTATTTTTTGATTGGAAAAGAAATAGCGAGGATGTGTCGGGTCGCTTACAGTACGCCGCAGCACACGGTTGTGCGACTGGACAGCTCTGCGTGCACGTTATCTAGTTTTGACGTGACAACGTCTTAAATTAGGTTGCGGCTGGGAGTCACTTTGAACGCTCGGTAACGTAACGATGAGTCACCGAACGAGAGGCCCGCCAATGCCTTGCGTCTCTCTCCCACTCAACTATGATCGGTCTGCCGCGCGCACTTAGTGCATAGCTTGCAAATGTATTGCAAGTTATTGTATGTATATTTGTATATAAATACGTATGTATGTAAAGGTAAAAATAAAATTTTGTTAATATGAAATTCAGTGCGAGATTCTTTGTATAAATTAATGTTTTAAATATAATTCTTTGTATAAATAAATGTTTTAAATTGTTACTATTATTTCATCCTTCTTCCTACTATACGAATGAATATTCACATTAAAATGATTTTACCATTCAAAGTCGTTGTCACGTAAAACTTTCGCCCGTATACCGACTTTACAGGCAACCAAATTTTTGTACAGTTAGTTAGTCAGTTCTATGTATAGGTGAGATACAATGAATTGTTTCTGTGAGTACATCACAACCGGAAAGGTGTCCGACGGGCGTTGGCCGGTGGCTTGGCAGCTGCAGCGGCGGACGCAGGGGCCGTTGGCGAATCAAAACAACAAAAGTGCAGATATTTCTTTCGAAACCAGCATGAGTCAGTCACGTGTACGTGTTGGCGTATGCAATAAGCACAATGTGTTGTGACTTCCAAAATTCGGTCGGTCGCCATTGACATAGTTTCACGTCTACCCCGATATGAAATTCTATGATCATCGATTTCTTCTACGTATAAATAGTTATCGAAATTTTGAAAAAAAAAATACGTAACTATAACAGCTCATCCATGGATTCACTTTTATTTCTAGGAAAAAAGAGATCAATACTAAAGAAAGCTAAAAGGTAAGCGTATTGTCCGAAATAGCATTGGAACACTTAGTTGCAAAATTGTTCGAAAAGACCGTATTCGCGACAAAAAACGTTTGTAACTACAAGTGAAGTTACTATTATGGGGAAGTTTAATTATCAATCCTCTAAATATATATTTTACGGTGTTCTTAACATTGTTCCTCTAATGCGGAAATCACAGTTTGTTTCTTCGCTACTGTTATCGGTCGTCGTGAACATTTAGTATGCAGACGGATCAGTTTCTTTCAACAATATTGAAGATGTAAACGGGATTATTTATTCCCTGAAACGGAGTTCTTTCGTTGTGACATCTCAAACGGTCTAAAACGTGATGAACCAAGTAAGTATCGAATTGGTTAAGTATTATTTATGATTTGTACAATTTTCACATTTAAAATATTTTTAAGAGCGAGATATTATTGAAAGATACACTCCTTGCGAGAGCGCAGTCCGTCCACGTCACGCTACGTCGGAGGAGGGATGCGGGAGTGCCAGAGGCGGACGCCGAGTCGCGCATGCGCGGCTGCCTGCCCGCGACGGGATATCGTACAGAAATAGAAAGACAGAACGATGCATCAACATGCTATTTATTTTTCTCAAAATAATTATATGAACAACAATAATAGTCGCGAGTTCACGGCTCGCGGTACAAATGACAACGTTCGATTTGATAAAAAACTAAATCCATATTTGTACAGGACCTTACACCACCGTAGTCGGTACATACATTACGAGAGTCCGGACGGCTTATTTACACGGCAGGCACGCGGGCCCCGACGGCGAGGCTCGCGCTATCCGCCATCTTTGTACATGCAGCATCACTTAACTCGTACGCTTACCTTCAAAATACATTACAAGGACGCGCCGACCGCTCATCTCGGTCCGCGCTTCCGTGCGGTTATTCGGCGTTTCTTCACTTCGGTACACACGACAACGAGCACTTTGGTTAAAAAGTTGAGTGATAAGAGGATGCATTTCTATGTAGATCTCGAGCAGATAGTTTAATTTTGACCATAATGCATGATGTAATTTGGCGATTATTTTTATTGGTCCTTTATGACT
Source organism: Eumeta japonica (assembly GCA_005406025.1). NCBI lineage: Eukaryota > Metazoa > Arthropoda > Insecta > Lepidoptera > Psychidae > Eumeta > Eumeta japonica. Next base: position 91,364 of record BGZK01001585.1, read on the forward strand.
GCTAGTTATAAAATATTATAAACAAAATTGTATATTTTACTTATTTTTGAAATTTAGATTAAGACTAATCGCTAGATAAGTAATATTATTTATCTAGCGCTTAGTTAGTCTTCACGTAAACTTTAGCCTATCAGTGGAATTATATGACTAAATAATATTAGGGTATCAACAAGTCGATCATCGCGTGTACCGCCGTGGTAACAAAATGAAGAACGATATCTTACGAACCTTTTGCGCAGAGCGAAGACGTCGCCGGCGAGCACGGATCGCGATGACGATATACGTGCGCGGGCGCCGGACCGATGTCGGCTCGAACCGACGACGTCGAAAGTTAAAAAACGGCTCACATTACAATTTAATATTTATATTAATTATTTACACGATTAAAAATACAGTTCGACGTTCGGTAGGGCCGTATAAAACAACGCGACCGTTTGTAAAAACGTATTTTCGATGTATCAGTCGGGTGCGGCGTGGGCGAACCCGTGCGCGTGGCGGCGGGCGCGCGCGGGCGGTGGCGGCTCGGCCGCTGCCGGCCACTACGTGTGTACGAAGTCCGGCGGCCAGCGGTTATCCTGCGACACATGATCAGCTCAGATTGCGCGTCAGCAGCACCTCTACTGTGCGGCTCCGCTCGCGCCTCAGTCCCGGCGCTACCTCCGCAGTCGCGCGTGTCTGCCTCCAAACACGTGTTTCGAACGCGCATTTCGCATCTAATCACCAAAAATAAATATGAATTGAAATACTGGTATTTCGGAAGGCGGGCGGAGTGAGTCGGGGGCGGAAACGGAGCGGGCACTTCGTTAGCGATTAACAAATGTTAGTGCGGGCGTACTGTGTACGGTGACTCACCCGTAGCGCGAGCTTAGCGGGAGCGGTGGGTGCGAGTGCGGCTGCGAGCGCGGAGCCGCCGGTGCGGCCGGGCTCGCCGGCGGGCCCTGCACAACGCGGGCGGGTGAGCGTGCGGCACGGGGCGAGGCCCGCTCGCCGCGCGCCGCACGCCCCACGCGCCCCGCACTCACCGGCAAGCCCATCGGTCCCGGCTCGCCTTTTGATCCTTTTCACCCTGCACCAATACAAACAAAACGATGAAATGTCTTCCACATTTGCTAAACTTTGGAAGACACAATACCAAAGACGGGTTCAAAATTCGAGTCAGAAGAGGCCGACGTTCAGTCAGGACAAGCCCTAAATTGATTTTAATAATAAGATAAAGACCCATTCCAGGATGTACTCATGGCTGAGGTCTTGAGCACACTCAGTTTACTTTTTACAAGAGAGTGTTTACTGCGGTAAACTCCCTCCTGAATCCGCCCCTGCAAAACATTAACGTGTTCTACAAGCTATATAAATTTGGATTGAAGTAATATATGCAATATCTAGACGTGGTGACTCGGTGGTTAAAGACCGTCTTCTTCACAATGAGATTTTAATTCAAGTTGAATAAAATCGGTCAATCCATGTCTCGGAGTATGCGCTACGCGTGGACCTCGGACGGCGTCACCGCATCGCTGATAGCAGTGGTGAGGAGCCCTGGCCCGTACAGGGTTAACGTGGAGGGCTTACCGTTTGAATACTCGAGGCTTGACTAAAACTAAGGCCTAAGCGCCTCCATCTGAAACGGGATGGTGGGGGTGCATACTTTTGCAGTAGGGTGATGAAAATATGTATGCGATAATTTAAGCCTAGAGCTAGTTATCTTAGTATACACACGAGATTTAGATTATAGAGCTTTTTTAAAGCAATTTTGAGGGCAAACGAGCGTTTGAACCATCAAAACGTAAGTGGTTAGCGCCACCCATGAACACTCGCAAACCCTAAGGAATCACCAGTACGTTGGCAACCTGTTGGATAGGAATAGGGTATCTGATGAAGAAGCGAGTGGGTGATGGAAGGAGGAGAAGGTCGATGAAAGTAAGAGGGGGTTATGAAAGAAAAATTGGGCCATCAGATTTGTCCTCACTGGATGAAATGTAACAGCGAAAGCTCCTACTTCAAGTCTGTGTTCTGTGAGAGTGTGGTGTTTTAACGCTTGAGTCGGCTCAGTTTATTACGGAAAATAAAAAAAAAACAAATTACGGACAAAATCAAAGGCCAAAACTCCCATAAAAACAAAATCGTCTAGTTGAAGCCAGTTAAGCCAGTTTAGATTAAATGTATTAAAAAAGTATCTAATTTGTCATATTGTAAGGACCCTAATAAATTATATAGTTTACTGTTGACTACAGCCAGGTCTAAATGCAGCGATGTTTTCGAATCAAAAAATATTATTAATAATAAAACTTTCTCATTTAGTGATCGGGTGACAATGTGCATTCATAATAGCAGACGTAGATTATACGCACTTTACGAGGAAAAGTTGTATAAAAATTCGGTTATTTTTTAAATTATGTAGGAAATAATTCCAAAGAATTTAAGCGTGTATGTCCAGCCGCGAAATCTATGTTAGTCAGTAATAAAATAAAAAATAGCACTGATACGATAAAAACTACTTAGAATATAATTAATAGTGAAACTGGTAAACACACACCATCATACAGAATTTCAATTAAAAATTGATGATAAAATTTTAAACAAAGACAAAGAAATTGCTTTTGCTTTTGAAAAAATATTTGTTAGCATTCGAGTTTCAACTACACAATCTCTAAAATCATCGCCCACTCTCGCTGAATCTCTGTTTCAACAGAGTTTCTACGTTTCCCTTCAACGAAACGTTGAAACTTGTGATATTATGTTTGAATTTACTCATGTCAACTACAATGACGTTATTAAAATATTCAAATGTATAAAATTGAAAAAAACTGCTGATCTTGATGGCCTTTCTGTAAAGATAATAGTTTCAATAATAGACTGCTCCATGCTTAGTAGTGATTTTTAATGATAGTGTTGAATGTGGTGTTTCCCGATTTAATGAAGCAAAACAGTTATTCCATTATTTAAAACCGGAAGTATATGTGACCCTTCTAACTTTAGACCGATATCAATACTATCGACAGTCGGTAAAATTTTTGAAGTTTATTTTGAAACGGTATTTTTATATATACCGCTCCATGGGTATTGGATGGCAGAGGACAAAGTCTAAAGCTTCCGCAAAATTAACAAATTTGTAATGAAAAACGTTTTATTAATTACTAAAACCAGTGCCAGTTTTCTAAAGAGACACTACAAAATATGAACAGCAACATATTTGCTATATTTATATTTTCACGTTTTTAAATTTTTATTATTAATATATTATTTTATATAGCAAAATAATAAGCAAAATTTTGAGAACAACCTTTCTAAAATATTATTTAGGTGTGATCTCAATAGCTTTGACTATAAAGAAATATTTACATTTTTACAATAGTAAAGTGCATTTAGAGTAGGTCACACTCAAAATTTTTAAAATTGGTCACTTCGAAACTGTAAAATAATAAAACATATATAAGGATGCGATGGAAATTCAATAGTAAGCAGTGTAAGTAGATATTAGGCTATTTGACCAATTTTACCAAAAAAACGACTGACACGAAGCAGAGTACCGTGTATACTGTATTGACACCTGGCATCCACAGTTCAGTGCTCCAGCTCGTAGTAGTGGAAAGAAAAGATTTTAGAATCACATCCGGTTATAACACGAACGTCAAGTTTTACAAAACATTTCTCAGAACAAAATTTTATTTCTTAAACAGTATCAACAAGATTCACCGTAGAAAGAAATAATATACAGAAGTCAATTAATTAGTGAATCGTGTAATGACGTTTCCCAGAGATATGCACTTTACAGCCATGTTTTTATTATCAGAAAAAAATATCGACGTAATTTAAAAAATGGTTTTACATATTACGCGATTGTCAAATAATAAGTCAACTAAACGTAAAATAAGCATAGTGCAGAAAGAACTTAATTTGAATGATCGAATCGTGTTAAAGAAAAGCAAATACATTATTTACTGAGAAAAAATGCTCACGCTTAGTGTATTTATCCGCGTGCCAATTTTTTAGGTTCCGAGCCAACATGGCAAAATAAATAAGGGTTCAGCTCTATAGTTTCGTGATGTCCATCCGTCCGTCCCCGTCCGTATGTCACATGCATTATATTCAAAAACTACAAGATGTATGTTGATGAAGTTTATAGAGTAGATGTGTAGTATAGACTGCTACTTAGTTTGGTTGTTAAATAACAAAGGTAAATATTTTCTAAAATAAAATAGTAGTTTCTATACCGTATGTCCAAAAAGTAGAAAAAAAAATAAAGAAATTAATAAATACTTTCAACGGAAATTGTTGTCAAGATTGTGGGATATACTGTTTTCGAGATATTTTCGAGAACTGAGTTTCTCGACAAAAGGACGTAAGTGCATAAAGATACGCTCTTTTGCTGATGCATTTTAGTTTAAACTATTTAAAAGTAATTGTCGACATATCTACTAGTTTTTCTAGTTATAGGGAACTAAAGTGCTTATAACTATTCTGTGTGAGAATTATGGAAAAAAATAATTAATAAAAAAAAACCCAACTGCAAAAAATCAATAGATAAGCAACGACACATTAATTTTCTAATGCAAATGGGTGCCGCCTGCTACCAAACATAACGTAAACTATTTAACTTATGCTTTCCGCTCATAATGTAATCTGTTAAACAAAGTAGAGTTTATTAAGTTTTAGTCGTTTGTTTTCTCAATCTTGTTTCGGTTTTTTTAGTGCGTTGCTTGTCTGTTGAATTTTTTGCAGTCGGGTTTTTTATATTTTTTATTATTTTTATTTTATTTTAGACTTTTTAGTATTACGGATTTTAAAAAAATGCATAATACGATATCCAACTTGGCCGATTTAAAGCCAAAATACCACCATTTGAATACATTGATTACAAATTGTTTGAATAAATGAATTAAAATCTTTGTAATTATTCCTGATAAAATTTAAATACATAACATATGTATATTTTTGTAATCGCATTTTGGTTCCCTTTATTTTTATACCCTGCTCGATAAGCATGATAAAAAAAAATTTGAACTACTTATAATTTGGCACCAAAATCAACCATTTTGTTTTTTTTACATATCTGTTTGAGGACATTTGGGTTTTTGAGACGAATCTAACGATACCTTAATTGTCGAAATCTATCCAGCTGTTTGGAGGATACGTGGCAATTAATAAATTTACAAATAAACAAAAAATACGCACGATAAACAATACCCTTCTTTGGCAGTCGGGTGAAAAGTGTAACAATGTACTTTTTTATCTGTAGTGCATTTCTTAGTAATAATGGCTTCGGAACCCTATAATGAGCATGTTCTGACATGTTCTTGGCCAGTTTTTATGTTTCGCGTATTTGAATTTTAGTAAATATAAATTTTTTTCTCTTGTTGCATTAAGGTGATTCGAAACGACGGCAAAAAGCTAATGTGTCGATAGATGGCGCTGTTTAACTGTATAATAGAAAAATATTAAATTTTGTACCAAATGCTAATTTGCGGTCAGACAAATCCAATTGTACGAAAAGCTATTTCTTAATTTTGCAGATAAGAACACAATTTATTCTAAAACTATGGTATAATGTTATATTGTATGGTATTTATTCTAAATAAAACGGTAAAATTTTATTTGTCTGTCCGACTTTTAGGTTTTGTACTATTAAACACAAATACGCACATATATGTGATTACAGCGATTGGCAGATTTTTTAGAAAGGAGTGGCTTCACGAATAGGCCATACCTTTTTAGGTTACGACAAATTCATTGGAAAAAATAATTGACGAAGTATTGCACAGCCAATTTTAATAAAAAATATTATGGAGATAATGAACACCTAATAAAAAGATATTTGATACATTTTTTGTGAAACTACTTCGTGAAATCCATACAGTTGATCCGGTTTTGCTTAAATTTGCATAAATCATTGTAGCATTCTAACCGCTCACGTGTCAGCGGCCGATGACTCACTGACTGTGTTTGTGAGATCGATGAGCACTCTTTTAATATAATTTGAGTGATTTCAATAAAATGGTCATGGAGATAACTTGAAGCAAGCAAAATTACTATAATATTTTTTGTGTTTTATGGTTGACTTTTAATGATAATTACTAAAAAGTATTTCGATTGAACCAGTTTTGCTGAAATTTTCAGTTTTATTTAGTGTTAAGCAAAATATGTCTCAGAATAGGGAATTGCAGTCTATGACTGGATCGCAAAATGTATGCCAAAGTAAACATAATCTATTAATAAATTGCATCAAAAATATAGGGGAAGTTATAACAAATGCAGCTGGGCGAGAATGGAATTTTCCATTTTAATAAAAAAACTATGTTTTTCAATTATTATCTAACACCTACCACTCCTTACTGACAATAATTTAAAAAACACAATCCAACGAAGTTAATGGCTCTATACGTTTTTAAATGTCAAAACAGTTTTTGACAAGTGCCTACCCGAAATCAGCAAATAAATCAGGGATTTCTGAGTAACAGTCAAACGTGTAACAGTCAAACGTGTACCTGAGCCAAAATGAGTTGATTTGAGCATCTGTAACATGATTATCTTATGTATAAAATATTTTGCAAATATTCTACATAATATATTAAATAACATATTTACTAAATAATATATTCGTAACTACGAATCATAAATAAATATACATCGTTAAATATAAATTAATAATACTACAATTAGCATACAGGATTGTCATTTATCGAACATTTCCATGCGCTCAAATAAGTCATCCAAAGTTATTAAATATTTAAAAATGAAAGTAAAATGTGTGCAAATATTGTTGTGAAATGTATGTTCTTAAAGGCTGATTTACTAACAGGCATTCAATTTTAACTTGAATATAATTTATAGAAAATATAAGCAAACAATGTTCTATATTGATGTGACAGCTTTCAATTTTGACAAATGAGTAACATTATATAGTTGCATACATGTGTTTATAAACGCATTAATTTATTTCTATGTACACTCATACAACGTAAATGCTGCCGCTTTTTCATCAATTTGAAAATTAAATATAAAAATGAAAGTGGCCTTATGTGTAAGAAATCACGTAATAAAATTCATGTTTGTTGAACATTTTTTTCTATTCGATTTATTTCTATTGTAGAATCAAAATACAATATGAACTTAATTTGTATGAAATTGACGTGTTTTGTTTACCCTTAAACAAAAATTATAACCGGTGCTATTTTGATTTTCAGTAATGATGTGTCACTAGACATGTGATGTGACACACCCTTTAATGCTCTGCATATTTATGTCTATAAGCGTATACATATACATAATCGTATACATATATATAATCGTATACAATCGTATACATATACTACGTATTGTAGTAGGAGTAGGCGACATGTGAGGCATCTGACCTTCGTGCTCGCAAATGAGGGTTCACGGGTTCGCCTTCAATTTAAAATTAGAGTAGAATAGAATATTGGAATACGAGCTCGCGGATAACAAATAAGTAGGGACTAGAGCAAAGAACGGAGAAAGGGGACGAGGGCCGATGCCCGAGTGCACAAGTTTCAATTGTAATAAAAAGTGTATTGTTATAATTGATTAAATGAAGAACCGATCAATAAATAGATTGATCTTAAATAAAAATACTCTTTCATTTTGAATACTCGAATCTTTGGTCTTCATTCAAGATCTGCTGGGTACCTCTCGCAGAGATACGTCCCACATCGGTGGAGGCGCCGGTAAGAAGAAAGCAAAACTAAAAGTTACATAAAGATTCTAAAAATGGCGACTGTCTTTCAAGGTTTGCCCAACGAAGATTTCGGCGAATTTTACGAGAACTACAAAACATTGTCGGCCCTGAAAAATTGGACTAAACGACAGAAAAAAGCGGGCTTGACTCTATATACGGCTAATGACTTACGATGAAATCATAAAAGAATTTGATGAGGAATTTAAATGCGATATAAATTATGCACAAATATTTTATAACACAAAACAATAAGATGACGTCCTAACTGAGTATTTTTATAAAGTGAAAAGGCTGGCTACAACGGCAAAGATCAATGAAGAAAACACGATCATCATGACATTCCTGCGCGGTTTGAAAGCGAATGTCAAACCATTATTTGCGGCGCGAGCTTATATATCGCTCGTAGAATTAAAATCAGCGATTACAAACTACAAACAAGTCTACGAAGAAAATCGGGAGACTATTTATGACTTGCCTATAAGAAAATGCCCCAGTACATCCTGCAAGCGACAAGAAGATCGATGTGAGGCCGCCAGAATCGGCCAGAACGGAAGATCGACCCTACCGGTTTTACTGTACCGGTAAGATTTGCATTTAGATTTAATTTTGGGCACGGACTTTATGAGACAGAATGCAGTGGTCTTACGATTATAGTGAAAATAAAATTGTTTTCAGTAAGAAAGGATTGCATGCACCGCTCGTGTCCCACACGCCGGCGCGCATCGAACAGGAGTTGGCGTCAGCAGTGATGACGTATTTCGAGGACTGGGTTGGTAAAAAAGTGGATTGTTATAATTGACTTTAATTGAAGAATCGATCAATAAATAGATTGACCTTAAAAGAAAATATTCTTTCACTTCGAATACTCGAATCTTTGGGCTTCATTCAAGGTCTGCTAGGTACCTCTCGCAGAGATACGTCCCACAATATACATACATAGCTATGTATATATATCATTATCAGCATTTCATACACAGCATATCCTTTTTGGTAAGTGATAATCGGTCACCGCTAAATGCTGATAATGTGTAACTAAACGCAAATAAAACAAAAAGTCTCAAACTCATTTTGCCTAACAAATTCATATCAATTTAAGAATAGAGGGTATTATGATAAATTTAATCAGTAAAACTGTGTTTATAGGTATTATCAAGATTAGGGCCCTCGTGCTATAAAATAGTCGATGGTCGTCGTCGTCGAAAATTCAAAAAATGTTTTTTTTTTTCAAAATAGCATGTGAAATTATTGATAAATTAACATTTGGTACTTGGTCATCTTTTTGTTTAAAAAACTATACCGAATGCCGTAAAGCGAATAAAAATTTAATGACGCATTCAAAAGATAACAGGTGAAATATAAAAATAGCGTTTTATTTTCTTTTATTAATATAAGTTTTTGAAATTGAAGAATTAAAAATAAATTAAACTATTATTTTAAATTCGAAGACCTCGAAAAAGCACTGTGGTGTACTGCTATTTTTATTTTGTACGCTTTAAAATAAATCCAGATGTTTGAACTTGAAGTGCTGAAAACCTATTTATATTATATTTTTCAGCTAGGAGAGTTTGAAAAAGCACAAAAATCGATCTTTTGAGCTCAAACTCAATAATTTACTGTTAAGTATATTTTTGAAGACTAAGCCCAAAATTAGCAAGAAATTTCAGCGATGACTTGCAAGGGGTCAACCGTCTTTCGAATTATTGAACTCAAAATGATAAAAAAACTTATAGGCAATTCTATTTGTAACTCAAGGAGCTGAAAAACACTTCGGTAAATTTTAGAGCGAGAAGTTTTAAGGATGGTCTGCAAGGTGAACAGTTTTTCAGATTTTATTTTAGTAGCTATTACCAATAAATTAATCTTAGTACATTTTATTTTTAAAATTTTTCGGCCGCAGCGTTTATGATTCACTTAAATACAACTATAACTACAACTGTTCTAACACCTATGTACATTGCAGTGCTACGATACGGCGCTTATAGATCAAATATCGGCGTCACGTTCCAGTTATCACAGGAGCTTTTTGAAATTTGAGGCTTCAGGTGGCTATATACTTAGCAATACAGCATTAGCCAGGAAAGGATTAGATATGTAGATTTTCCAACACCAGTTTGCCCTATTTGGGTTGTACGCGCTGAGTACCTACAATTATTATGAGTTAAGGTACACGGTAATGAGAATATGTGTAAGAATCACTGACCGTCTTGCCTTTGCCGCCGGGCTCGCCCTTCTCGCCCTTGATGCCCGGCGGGCCCGCCACGCCCGGCAGCCCGATGGGCCCCGGCGGGCCCGGGGGCCCCATCACCTGCAACGTCGGCGTACTCCTTAAGCCATGTGTCTTTGTCATTATTTTATGTGTCTCAACACATAATACTGAAAATTACACAAGTCTGCCGATTACGAACATTGTAAATATCGTTCGGAATTGAAAACCAAATAAATATTTACGATTCACTTAAAAAACTGAACATTTTCAAATTTAGTTTTCGTTTCAAATTATTATAACATGTTGATTAACAAAATGATTCCGAAATTTTATTGACTCCAGCTAATTTAACTTACGTAATACCTTAATCGTAAATCACTTAATGGTATTAAAAAATGAATCACACGTTACCTGCAACATCATAAGATCTTTACGAATGAAATAGTATTTGCATACGCAAATCATGCATTTTTGAGATAATTGATATGACGGTAGAATGTTCACTGTCTTGTTTATCTATAATGGATATATGAATAATTTGTGGATAGTTAGAAAAAAAAAAAAATTAGGCCAACTAAATTTATTTTACCTTCTCCACTAAAAAACACGTTTTTAATTTAAATATAATCTTCCTAAATTTTCATTTATGGTTTCATATCATAACAACATCGTTGACGTAAAGTTGGTGGATTTTAAACTCTAACCTAGATCAATAGATAGAACAACTCTATCGATGTTGACATTTTAGATTTACAAAATGGTAAGAATCTTTTAATATCACGCGATGGCGCGACGCCACCAAGATCGATTTGAATATAAAAATAAAGAAGAGCTATGCTACTATGTACAATGTTCCCGATTCGTGTACGTTCTTACTTTGGGAAAAAGAAAATAGAGCTAATTAATAAATATTTTTTTAATCATTAGTTTTTTATAATGGATTTTTGTAATGGAAATTATCAATATTTCCGATTGAACACTTAAAAAATTATAAATCATTAAAAAGTGTTGGTCAGCGATTGAATTTTTATCTTTAATTAATTAAATGTATCTTCTTTTTGAGTATTAAAATTATTTTCCACAAATGTAAATTTTCAAGCTGAAAAAAAAAATACAACGTTGTAAAATACCCAAAATTTTTTGGTTCATTTGAACTTATTATTCTGTATTTCACAAACTAAGTCTCTAAGGATATTTTATTTTTTCTTATTTTGAAACTAGATATTATTCGTAACCAATTACGATAAAATCTAAATCTGCATCTATTTGTAATAATTTAAAAAAAATACGAAATTGATGTTCTGATTGCTTTATTTCGCCTGGTTGGAATAACTAAATTTCTCGTTCTGTCAATTTAAACATGAATTTCAATATCAATAAAGTTTAAAAATAGAGATGAAATAATACAATTCTCTCGACAGTTGCTTCTGCAGTAATGCATTTTTGTGAAAATGTACATAAAATTAATTTGTAATGTTTTCAATAATTTCGTATGCACATTGTAGCTCGTAACGCGACAGATCGACGAATCATCCCCGGGGAAGCTTGGATTTCATCAGCAGCAACTAAAATTCTTTAAATCGCCAGTGTTAATCTTGTAGCATACACTTTTTGTTTCAAAATCCCCCATGGGAAAAAATACATGGGGGTAAAATCAGGCGATCTGGGCGACCAAGCGACTCCTGCTCCTCGTCCAATTCATTGATAATTTTAGTTTAGATGATTCTGCACACCTATTGTAAAATAGGCAGGGAACCCGTCGAGTTGCAGCCATAGACGGCACCTGTATCTCATTTCTAAATTGTCTATTATCTCTGAAGTTCACTTTCTAAAAAATATAAAAATCTAGGCTAATTTAGTAGATATTTGTGGAAGTACAATGGGTCCCATCAGATAATCATCAATAAGGCCCGCCCACAAATTAACACTAAATCGTACTTGAAACGAAGACGGGCGAAAGTAATGAGGGTTCGTTTCCGCCCATGTATGTATATTACGGAAATTTTTAATTTCATTCCGGTTAATTTGCGCTTCATCGATTCATAAAATATTTCTAAGAAACCTTTGATTTATTCTCAATTTTCTTAATATCCATGTCAAAAAAGCACTTAGTCGTAAGGCATCCCTTTCATGCAAATGTAGTACTTTTCGAAAATGATATGGATGCACGTCTTTCCTTTTTAAAATTTCCCAAACAATTAATTTTGGCATGCCGACACTATGAGCGATGCGAGTGGTACTCGTTGTTGGATCTCGAAATATTTCTTCCAGAAGTTGTTCTTCCATCTGAACAGTCACAGTTCGAAGAGGTTGGTTAAAAGCCCCCCCCCCCCACCGCACTAACGTAATTTATGACCTGGCCGCTTCATTGAAACAAAATGATGGCACAGAACAATATAAAGAACCGCAATAGGCTACAACTCGTATTATTTCAGAGGGCCATACAAATGAGCTAGAGATTTAAAATGTTCTAAATTTTTTTCTATAGTTTATTCTAGTTCTAAATCAAATAAAAATATTAAAACCTTAACGTATTGGTTTGCGAAATACACATAAAAATGCCAAAAAATTTGAATTTTTTTAAATGTTAACGTTTTGTTATTTTATTTTTGTCTAAAAAAAATATGCAAATTATCTTTATGATCATCCTCAAGGTCGTACATATAGCCAACTGACAAAAAATTGTTAGTTAATTGTATTAATTTCTAAATATATTTTTGGAATTTTAAGTGCAGCCTAGCCAAAATAACGAATTTAATATTAAAAAAATCATTAAAAAAAACTAACGTACATAAATTAATAAATTTTATATCGATAAAATTAACCTTATTTTCTTTTCCGAAAGTAAGAATGTATACGAATCGGGAACATTTTATAATCGTTTTTAATGAGACAGAAATTGGAAGCTTTCGCAGTTTATGGATTTTGATCGATACTCTAAAGCTCACATTTATATGAACTTCAAAGAGAGGTTAGATCGTGCGAGAGCACTGCAGCATACAAAACGTTTGAACGTGTACAGGCGCTCAATTGTGCTGCTATCTAGCATTAACTTTTGGTTTATAAGTCATAATAGACATTTCTGTTATTGTAAACTACATCTAGTAATAATATTTATAACTACACTAATTTTCGAAATATTTATAAGTAACCTTCTATTGCAAATTACTTTAAAAACTGTAAGTTACTTCATATTTACATTCTATAATTATTTTCGAAAAAATCTTGAAGAGATTTTTATGTTTACATCAATATATTATGTAAAATAAATTTAAACGTGTAACCGATAATTTTGTTATGTTAGTTTCATGTTACTTCCACCTTAACTCAATACGAGTACTAATTTATCAAACTAATTATTGTACATTAAGATTTTATGAACTGCAATTTTTTATTTTGTAAGAACGTGGTATAAATCAAAGGAACGACGAAGTTGTTATTTATAGTATTTTTCCAGTTGTAGTCGCGTTAGGTCGTTTTTTTTTATTAATAATGTGTTTATGTGAGTAAATTTTCGTTTTATCATGAAATTTTGGCTTGATGCCGACATGTACTTACCAGGTCGTGGCCGTACAGCTCAAAGCCGGTTCCGTCACCCTGCAAATTCAACGGTGGCTATAAGGGCTACCATTCGATGGTCACGTAATATAAGTATTTACATGCTAACGTGCACCTTTATGAATATACATAAAAAGATGTGGAGTCGATAGTCACCTGGCGTCGCCTCAGTTTCCGGTACTTCTAGCGCAGAGCCGGCGAGCGTAGAGCGGAGCAAGCGCGGAGTCACGTCACATGTAAAAAAAGCCTCATCATTATCGCTTATCAAAGCGCAGATCGAAACATGCCCAGCGCCAATTAAAGAAGAACGCGTCGTACCGAATCTCCTTTGTCGCCCTTTTCGCCCTTTAACCCCGGATAGCCCGGCGGCCCCGGCAGGCCCGGCGCGCCCAACATTCCCGGAGAGCCCATATCTCCGTAGTCGCCTTTCTCGCCTTTTGCCCCCGGCTCGCCCTGTAATGAGATGGTTTGAATACGTTTTTCAGGTGGAAAAATATCGAGAAATGTCCTGTCACCTCACCGGTTTGCCGGGCGGACCCTGAACGCCGGGCGCACCGTCGACGCCGTCGCGGCCGGGCGGCCCACGGACTCCCGGTCCTCCCGCGGCACCTGCGCACGCAAGCGTTTTATGTACGCACTATCGATCACGATAAAAAAGAGTTCCAGGCATTGCTGACCGGTGCTAGGCTTACCAGACACGTTAATATTTTTAAACAGCCATATAGCTAGTGACCATGGGTGCGTGTAATCTTAAGCCGGCTGATGAGAGGCGTGCGGCGTGCCCGCTCGCTGCGGGGACGTCGTCGGCACGCTCGTTGTCATTTGTACCTGTCCAGTGGCAATCACGGTCGAGTACACTCGACGGTGCGTGCGCAACATGCCCGCATGCCGCGTGCGCGTGCCCAATGCGAGTTCGTCATAAGTCTGACGAGACGAGAAAGTGCGGCGAAAGAAGTAAACCAATGCGCGTAAGTGGTACGTTCCGAAGCGAAGAGACAATAAAGAAGATAAAGAGGGAGCGGGTGAGGTGAGCCGTGCGAGCGGCCTGGAGCCGCAGCGTGCGGGGCGTTACCCTTTTGCCGCGTTTGCCGCGCGCGCCCTTTTCTCCAGCGGGCCCGATGGGTCCGGGTTGGCCCGCGTCGCCTTTCTCGCCGCGCTGTCCGTCTGGCCCTTGAAATGGCGCTAGCGTAAGGCGGTGGCCCGAGGCGCGCGCGGCGACAGCGGCTCGGGCCGCGGACGCGGTGCGTGTGCAGGGTGCCGCGGGTACGGCGGTGTAGGTATACCTGGCGGGCCCGGTGGGCCAGGTGGGCCCTCGATGATGCCGGTCGGGAACGCATCGCCCTTCAATGTCGTGGTAAAGCCCCGCTCGCCCTTGTCACCGCGATCGCCCTGTAACGCACGCGGTATATTTTAAAATACATGGCAGGAAAAAATCTGCATTACAAAATCAATCAATTATTACTGCAATGTACGTGGCGTTCATTAAAATGTGCTAAATCTGAAACTAAAATCAAAAGAATGCTTAAAATATAAAACACGACATATATTACAGCTTACAAAAACATTAGTTTCATAAACTAAATAATTTTATTACAATAAGTTTTTTGTAGGCAATGACGCCATGCGCAGAGATGCAATACACTTCCATTGCGGTGATTATTACCAGTCATTACGATCCTCAGAAACGATAGCTACTATAATATTTTTATTTATAAGCTCACGTTTTTTTCCTGATAGAGTAGGCAAAGATCACGTATCTTCACATGGTACGATCTTTGCATATCTTTGTCATTCATCAATTGTTTCATGAAACCTCGTCGGTTTCGCGTGCTAGAAATTTAGCCTTTTTTTTACATGCCACCAATTTGGTCTGCATATGATTCTATACAGCGATCCTTGCCACAACCTTTCATCATACACATTCGCTCTATAAATTTGGTTTGTCACTCTACTTTCTTTTATCGTTCCAGGTGTCCAAACCATCGCAATATACCTTTTCCTAATCTAGACACATCTTTCAAACTACAGGGTTCTCTAACATCACTGTTACTTTATCTATCTATCTGCATTCACTATCCTTTCATCTCTATCATGTTTACCATCATTTGTAAATATGATGGTAAACATCAATTGTAAACAAATATTTACTTTCATACCTTTTTTGTTAATAGAAACATTCGTTTTAGTTATTACTATCGCCTGCACTTCGCACGCCTACGGGCGAGGATTATTTGATCGTTGGCATATAGGAAGCATTTGACAGACAGCTCATCTCAAATTGGTCCACACTTATATTCTTTCAAATTATATATACAGCTGTTCATGAATAGGTTGAACAGCCACGGTGAAGTTACGCAGATTGTTATTTAGGTATCCAGAAATGGCCACATACAGAACAATATTTAAAAAGTAATTATAAAATTTGAAAATGCAACTCCTTGGCCGTAGAATACAGTTTGTTTCATATAACTGCAAATTATTTTAACATGTGGCGTCATTTAGAAAATTGCGTGTTTTTATCACCTTGGATTTAACTCGTGAAAATTTTCGTGATGATTTATTAAAATTTTAGGTGTGGGATAACTCAAAACAGTACATCGATCAACTCACTTCGACTTTTGGCAATAAAAAACCATCGAAAAATACTATGTATCACGGACAAATTTTAAGAAGGTCACCCTAAATCGGTTGCTGTACCACAAAATATCGATGCTGTGCGAGGAGTAATAATGCAAGATCGTCATGTTACATGTCGCGAGATAAAGGCGTTCCTGGGCATAAGACTTTTAGACAGGTTTAGATGCTACAGGCCGGTTAAACTTACAGCGTTTTCAATGCATAGGTAGTCACTACCGCTATTCTAATCCTAAAGGCTGTGTTCTAGCCATTTATTTAAGATTTTGATACTATTTTTGGTGTTCATTTAGTTGTTATTCATACATACCAAAAATTATCGAATTGGGGCCTCTCCTGATTGAACCACTACTATATCACCCCTCTAATTCGAAGGCTAGATCTACCCTTGGTCATGCTCGCCTCGCAGTATACCTACACAATCATTAAAATCGCCTTACGAGACGATTCTTTCATTTATATCACATTTGGCTACTATATTTCTTACATCAACCCAAAACTCTTGTTCTCGGTGGGTTTAGACATATCTGGCACATAAACATCTAAGACTGAAATCCAACATCAATTTAATTTTGACCCGTAATCAAAGTTTTGGATTCATACATTCGTAATCCCTTAAACAGATAATCATCGTTCCTTCATCCTTTCACCCGATATCGTCGTTGGTTCTGATCAATGCCAGACCAATATCAAAAAAATCCTGCTTGACATCCCCACCATCATATTTCCTTTTAATTTCATTAATGCATAGAATATTGAGTCAACTATTTTCATCATATCGCAGACAATACCAATATTGACATCCATCCTTCCACATACGGCATTCAGAGTGTCGAAACGGAGCTCTATAGTCTGCGTTTAACCCCTCCGAGGGCAGCAGATGTGACGGGTGGGAACGCCGTCGCCAAAATATAGCTACTGATCATCATCGCTTAACCTTCAGCAAGTCACAAAGACTGAAAGGGACAAGTCCCGACACACCGAAGAAAGTATAATTATAGGAAGGGAATGCAAGAACTTTCTGTTTTCGTTTGGTGAAGAGGTTTCAATGTTCATTTTTGGAAATTGGTATAGTTTATCTTCAATATTTTAGTTTCTACGTTATTCTGTGCTAATGTGGCTTATTCCTTTTGGTTCCTGTTGCAAAAACTCATATGTGGCTAAGATATCCTTCTTTTCTAAATTTGTTTTTTTTCAGTTAATCTTTCGTATTTCATTTCTTTTGCTTAGTATAGACTTTCGGTATTAATAAAAGTTAGTAGAGTTCCTCCACAGTCTTTTAATCTTTATATGCTCTGTCATTCTTGGTTCGTGTTGTATAGCTAGTGTCTAGTCTAAGCAAGTCTTCCAGATGTGACATATATATATACACACATACATATACATACGTACATATACATACATACATATACATTAGTGGCGACGGCTTCTAAGAACTCGATTCTTATCGGCTTCCCTTTCATAAAATATTTAATATGCATAATTCATAAATAAATAAATTATTGCTTTTTAGTATACAGACATTTAAAATTATTTTTAATTTTCAATAATTATTGTAAATAATATCTAGCCTTCTTACGTTAGTAACGTAAGCCCTATATAAAAACACTTCAAATAACTCGAAAGCAACCGAGTTATTTAGACGATAAATTCAGAATGTTCGCAATCGTCGTAATCAATGTGAAATGTTGAGTCTTCCATATTCAGTTGTATTATAGCGTTATGGCGACGCGCCTCAAGCCCGCCGCCGGTCGCAAGCCGCGGGAGAGCGGGGAATAACTCGGTTTGTCGCGAGTTTCGTTTGACAACGAAATGACGCAATTGTAATTCGTGTAACATAATTTCACCTTTAACGTGAACTGTTAGGTGTTATATTCGGTTGCGTTATATATCATTATGCAAATAATAATGCGTTTCGATCAGCGGAGATTTCCGATTATACCCGAATAAAAACGGTTTTGCATATAGCATCATTCCCGTGTCGAATTAAGTATAGAAGTATAGGCGGCGTACAAACAAAAATTAAATTACAATGTCCAATGGCTGTCTTTATTCCTTGCTATGCTACTCTCGATCTTTAGAAAATATTCCAGAGTTAAAACAATTTTTCGGCCACATCAATTGCATAATAAATTTTTTAATAAATCTACTAAATGTTCGGGTCTTTTAAAATTAACGTCAGATCGTCGTTTGCCTGGTGTCGCAGAAACTCGATGGCAGTATCATTCTCGTATTATTAATGTCATTTGTAACTGTAGATCCGACATAATACAAACATTTAATATAATTATAGAAAATCCGATGGATTGGGATTCTGAATCAATTGCCATATCAGAAACTTTGTTAATGACATTAGAAGATGGGGAATTTTGCTTTTTTTTGCATACTTTAGCTGAATTATTTGCAAGAACAGATATTACTTTCGCTTTGCTACAAAATAAACAGAGTGATATAGACGTCGTTATTCGCGAAGTTCAATCGCTATTAAATTGGTTTGAGAGTAATTTCATTAATAAGTTTGACGAAATTTACGACAGTGTCACTGATATAAGTGAGCCTCCACGAAGACGCCGACGTCTATTTAGCTCAGAATCAGACTTAAAACGCGAGTATAAACGTATTTTCATCGAAATTGTAGATAATGTTAAAATCAAATTCAAACCAGATATAGTTCACTAAGCAATTTGTCGTTTTTAGATTTACTAAGTAAGTCGAAATATGATTTATTCGAACGTACATTTCCTGAGGATAAACTAAATAATTTAAATTTATTATTTCCTCGAATTTTTGACATAAATGCATTAAAAAATGAGTTAAAAGTATTATATTCGTCTCCCTCGCTTAAAGGATTAGATATGTACGAGTTATTTTTGCATTTACAAAAAGATATCTTAAAAGATACATTTCCTCAAATTTTAAGCTTAAGTAATATCTGTTTAACCCTTCCGATAACAATTGCGGCCGCAGGACGATCTTTTCAGCTCTCAAACGCATTCATACGTACCTCAGGAATAGCCAGACAGAACAAAGGCTTTCAGATCTCGCGTTGTTATCTATAGAAAAACATTTACTGTTGCAAATCAAAAGTAAGCCAAATTTTTATGACTTGGTATTAGCTCATTTTCTCAAGAAAAATCGTAGATTACCACTAGAATTTAAATAGCTTTTTATCTCATTTAATTCATTTATCCACTGCGCTGCTATAAATTCGACTAAAGGAAACTACTTCATTAGCTTTTTTCAAAGCTGCTTTTATGCATGCTCAAAGTCTTCCGTTTGTATTCTATCGTTGACTTCAAGTATGCCAAAAGTAGCGAATGAAATATCTTCGCGTTATACCAGAGGGCGTTACGGAGCTCGGTAGTAATAGTTATATTTTTATTAATAATGTTTAATGTTGACAATTTTTTAAGGTTCGGCTTCCCTTTATATTTTTCTCACCTCTCGCCACTGATATACATATATATATATATATATATATATATATATATATTCCGATATATATATACATATGTATGTATATGCATTCCGAAATAAATTTGTTTCTCTCGTTAACCTTTCATTCTTCATTTTATTCACTTGGTGTAGAGTTTTCAAAGTCCTTTTCTGGAATTTGGTAAGTTCCACTGAAGCCTTTTTAATTCCTGTTTTGTTTTAAGCAAATAAGGCCCATTCTTTATGGTTCCTATTATGATAACTTAAGTCTTATTGAAGCGAATCTTCCCACGTATAAATAGGGCGTCCAACTTGTATGTGGGGTTGGACATCGTGGACATCTTGAATCATGTTACTGCGGCTAAAAAATCTAACGTATTGCGTTTTTTTCTTGGTTACCTCTTATCGGACAGATCTTATAATCTTGTCTGTATAAGTAAATGTCTATTCTTCAAAAAAAGTCGCATTAGGGTGTGTACTTTTATTAAAGAATAAAGACCGTCCAGTAAAGATTGTTTCGAGAATATATAACAGAAATACCTTGGGTCCGGGCGGCCCCTGAGGGCCCGGAGCGCCCGCGGGCCCGGCGGGCCCCGGCGCGCCGCGCTCGCCCTCTCGCCCCGCCTCGCCCGCGGGCCCAGCGCGGCCATCATGGCCCGGCAGGCCCTCGGGCCCTTGGGGGCCCGGCGGTCCCGGCGGCCCGGGCTCGCCCGGTTCTCCTACGAACACTTAAATTAGAGTTCGGCTATGTGGACATGCGATTACGGAATAGGTTAAAAACATCATTTGTATGAATATTTCATCAAAAAAACGAATTATATGCAACACGAATGTACGATAAAGGACAGCCGAACAAAGTCTCCAAAACTGACGAGATTAAAATAGCCCTTACGAAGCGGTGAGATTTTTGAATGCGGGCTCAATATGTATGGAAGAATTTTTTTAGTATATTTTATCGTAATAACATTTGTTAATTAATGATATTTACTATGCTAGTTGGCTCTTTTAATAGTTTAAATTATTTATTAAGAAAAAAAATTATTTTTTTTTCAATTAGCCGTTGGATGCCCCAAGTTCCACATTTTTCATTTTAAACTTCGTTTCGTAAGATTTTGTCTAGATCAATCAAGTATTTCAAGTGAAACATATAATAGTTCTCAGTTTTACAATACCCTCGGTAGAAAAGGGAAAATAAAAACACATAAAGTGTGAAACGATTTGGTATGTGACTACTTATATTAATCTAATATCCTATATGAGAACATAATCTACCTCTATACAAAATTTTACTATTCGTATCTACCGACGTTTACGTATCATATTTTAGTTTCTATAAACCTCTTAACACGGTAAGCAATAATCACGAGATTACTGATGTAATTAATATTTAAAGTGTTATTAATAGTGAAATAAATCAACCTTCTCAACAATGTATTTATAAACTAAAAGTTAATATACAGTATGGAATCGAGCATATATCTTTCGCAAATATTCATAATCTTCGGTTTTTTTAAAACAACTTTGCCAAAGAAACCATAGTCATTGAAGTAGCCGTTTCTAAGACAAATAGCTTAGAACTTGTATCAAAAATTTACCGTCTTACATCCTTAGTGACGCTGACGGGTGTGAGTCCCCTATTCCCCAGCTGGCGGTTGGGGACGCGGCAAGAAGCCAAAGCACAGTCTGCAGTGGCTCCGCCATCGTTTAACTTCCGTACAAGTGAGACACTTTGGTTATTCGCTGTTTTTCTTTTATTTTTTTAAAATAGAGACGTTTTTTTATAATGATAGTACATTAAGTTACAGTTATAGTATAATATTAGTGTTGCTTTTACGATATTGACGTTTCTGAAACTAAGATTGAGTGTGATTAATATTTACATGTTTAAATAACAATGCGACCTTTACATTGACCGACATCGAGTGTAGGTATGTGACTTGATAAATTCTTTAAAAAAATACATCGTAGAGCACAAGCGCAAGGTAGAATTCGAGTTCATCGTGTGGGGCCACGACTCGACAACCGCGCTCGCAGTCTGGCCGAGCATTTAGCAGGGTTGTGTCTATATTATTTTATATCATATATGACATTGATCTATAAAAAAGGAAAAATACACAATCCCGCGCTCAAAAACGGCGGCGGTAAATGAGTGCTAAAACAGACAGTTTACCACTCATTGCATTCGGTGTAGTTTCGTTGCACTTTCTGTTACGACGTTGAAGTGTTCTGTTAAAAAATGCAGAAATGATATGTAAAAAGCTATGAAAAAGGATAATATTTCTTATTTTTGATAAGTCAAATTTAGTTTATTTATAATAGGTACTAATCATATATTACATTGGATATTCGGTGAGTATTTTTTATTTCTTCATTTAAAGTAGCATAAAAAGGCGAGATGTAAACCGACTTAAATGATTTTAACTTAAACAACGGTTTCACATTTCTTGCATTGTGATATTATTCGGTCTCTTAACAATAGAAACTCTGTTCTTATACTAATGGATCAGCCTTTGTTATTTTTTCATGTCTATATAAATCTTAAAATTACCTCTAAAAGGAAATCATACAATACATTAACCTATTCCAAAAAAAAATATGGTTATTACATTTTTATTTGTTTTTTAAAAATTATGTATAAGTATTATGTTCATCATAAATATGTTATTGTTTAATAAATCATCACCTTATTTTATTACATAAATAATAAGAAAGTTTTATATTACTTTAAACATATGTTTATACTAAACATAGGTTTATACTAACTTTAATCTTAGGTTAATTACTATATTAAGCTTTATTATTAAGAAAAATATACTATGATTCTTTTGATGCATTCAACCAAGAAACAAAAATAAATATTTAAAATGATATTAAACCACTCCACTTATGCCTTGTTTTAGAACAGCACGTATAAATTGTAAAAAAAAATAGGACTTATTGTCTTCTAGTATCAAAATGATCGTTACTCGTTCTCTTTGTATTTAAAAATTAACCTTATGACATTATGGTTGAAATGTCAGATGACAAATAATATTGCTTCCCTTCTTTTTCTTTGGCAAAGCAAAATGATAAGGTAAAATGTGAGACCGAGACATCAGGTACACTTTGAGCCATTTTTACGTTAAACTAGTAAGCGATTATGCATCTTTTCTTTTTAATACATCTATGATTTATAAGTAAATAATCAATGATATATTTTTTTATAGTTACTTAGGCAAAGTTGTTCCAAAAAAGGAGATTATCCAGATTTGTGAAAAGATCAATTCCATTATGTACATTTATGTAACATGATTGATGTATAATATTCTACCGAATTAATATGAAAAATGTAAATAGAATACATACTTGCTTTCTGTATTATAAGAGATGGATTTCTTTACCCTTTTTGCCTATTGCATATTCAAAGACAATAATTGTACTTAAAGGGCAAATTCCAGTCGTTTCTCGGAGGTGACACACCCACAAACTTTTTTTGTAATACGCCAATGTATATTTTAAAAAAATGAGTGCGCTCAGTAGCAAACTTTTTGTGCTTTGCTATTGCCAAACACAAAACCAATTCTTAACGAATAACAGCATTTCTAAATATTTATCTAAATGCAATAATAACTGGTTATGAATTACCTCCAGCCAAATATTTGTTTAGTTTAATAAATCGTTTTTTAATTTAACCTCACATGTTATATACACCTATGAAATAAAGACATTTTTAATGTAAATTTGAAATAATGCTGTGGCCAAATTATTCCACTAATGTCAAATATTTTAATTTTTCCGGGTTTAAATTCTAAACTTAACAGCATATTAAAATTTTAAATTTGAAAATGTGGAAAATATGCAAATGACAAAACGCAAGAGGCATGCTCCGTGTAATACATGTACAACCACAGAATCAGGAGAGCCCGCCGCCCCCGCCGCCCCCGCGTCTACTGCAACAGCTATAACGGCTGTCTTATCTAACCGTTCATACGGGAAGATATTATAACAATGAGATCATACTTTGTCATCGATCGTATTCGAGATACGCTCGGTTCCTGTACATTGCATCTCGATAGTTCTAGTAAAATACGGCGGATGGTGGTGGGTTTACCTACTTTTGTGTGAACAAACTATTTTCATTTTGATTTCATGCATTTTATTAGTAAAACGTATGAAATCAAAGAACACAAACTTGAGGAAATTCTAATAAAACAAACTAATGAAAAGCCTGCAACACTCGGTCGATGGCATGCGGTACTCGCCTTGAGCTGGATGACGGTGTGCGCCGACACGTTGTGGCCCGCCGCTTGCAGCCCCTGCACACACGTATCGTCAGCGCACCGCGAGCGCCTGCGCCGATACCACTTACTGCCTACGACTATGCTACGACTATTGCTACGGCTACGACTACGTGCGTGAGGTGCCAGCGATCACAACCACTATAGGCTACACTGTAAATGCTACAAGTACGGTTAACCGTTTTAGCAACGTGTACCTTCACGGCTATGATCTCCGCAGAAGTATACGGACTGACTTTATAGCTGTCCACGGACCGCTTCACGCCCTGAAACCGTGCAAGCAGTCATGATAGCGCCACCGCCGGTGTTCCATCACGTAGTAAGTTATGGGTTTTCAAAAACTACTTTTGTGGAACAACATCGTATCCAGGTTATTCCTTACTATATTATGTGATTTCGAAGTACATACGCAGGTTCGAAATAATTTGAGATTCTAAAGATAAATAAATGTAGTGCTTGCGCTCTTATTATTAATTTTAAGGACTTCCGACTAAGTTACTAAATATATCAATATTCCCGTTATCCCCCTATTTTTTTGAACGATGACACATCCACGCTCCCCCGTGCAGATGTTAGTGCCCGCTTCCCACATTTTTAATCAATACCCATACTTGCATTAAATAAACTCATCGTGTCTTATTTAGAGTCATTAATTAAAACATCGTTCAAGGTTAGTTTGATAAACGCTTTTACTCCTTACATAGCTGTTCAAGTATTAATAATTCAAAGTGTGTCGCTTGAACTAGAGTCCAACTTACACGGTGTTTAAACGTTTTAATGACAGCATTCTACACAAGCATGTTTCAGAAACCTCAAAATATTGAGTAAATGGAATCCAAACAGTAAATAATCCAAGTAATCTAAACAATAAAACCTGGCCAAGAGCACTTCGGACCATGCTCACTGTAGGGTTCCGAAATCATTATTACAAAGAAATACACAATACAAATGAAAAAAGTACGTTGTTATATTTTTTCCATGTTTCCCGCACAGGATAGTTATAAGTACTTTAGTCGCCTATAATTACAAAAACAAGTAGGCATGTCGACTATTACTATTAAAATAGTGTAAACTAAAGTGAATCAGCAAAAGAGCGTATCTTCATGTCACTTACGTCCTTTTGTTGAGAAGCGTAGATTTTCGGCAATAACTTAAAAGCAAAGTTCTAAATATTTTTTGTTAAAATCATTTATTAAGCGTTACCTTCATTATTTTTTTTTATAGTTTTCGGATATACGGTTTAAAAAATAAAGACGAGGGCACAATTTCTGCAACTTTCGGAACGATTACTTCCGAAATTATTCACGTAATCAGAAAAACAGCTAAAACTTTAGTGTTTTTAAAAGAACTGTCGAAATATGTATCGGAGGTTGATGTTTGTTGAAAAAAAATTTATCAGCTTCTGTTACTGGTACGGAGAGCCCCCACTAGAAATATTTATTTTTGTTATTTAACTACCAAATTAAGTAGCTGCTCATACAGACACTTACATCATAAATTTCATCAATATACGTCTTGTAGTTTTTGAATAAAACGCTTGTGACATACGAACCGACGGACGGACGAACGGACGGATGGACGGACATGACGAAGTTTCGTCACCTAGAGTTATAAGGGTTCCATTTTTGCCGTTTCGGCTCGTAACCCTAAAAATTATAAAAAGAACAGTAGTGCAAGCTCGACTAAGAGAAGACGAAAAGAAAACTTTATTATTACAGTCAAATGTGAATTAATAATAATTGAATCGCAATTTCACAATTATGAGCTCGCGAGCGAGCCTCAATTAATAGCCCGGAACAGGACACCACCCCACATATGGTGCGTCCTGGAGTTAGACTTCGTCTCCTTCGTGCTCAAATTTGACAGTATATGTCATTCATTATATAAAACAATCTGTAGGCCATTTAAACAAACTGTCCCTATGTTTAACTATTGTAGGATAGCTAAACAAGGCTTAAGCAGTGTTTGACATTTAAATAGGGTTTCTGAATAGACTTTTTTGTTAAAGTATTGTCTAAGCATGTTTTAAAATTAGACTAGCGACTCTGAAGAAGACAGATCGTGTAAATGCATTACATCGTTCGCCTTGTAATATATTTATAAACATAGTTTCAGTGTTAAATTAATGGTTGGAGCTCCGATTCCTTCTTGTGCTGTACGTTTTAGTCTGTCAATGTCAAATAACAAAATTCTTATATTTTTTAAATGATCTTATAAGAGTTTGATATACATAATCTTTCACGAATGAAATTAAATATTAACAGGGTATTAAAAATTAGCAATTTTATTACCTTGAGCGCCGAATAGACGTCAAATCCGGGACTGCCGTGCTCACCCTTCTGGCCCTTCTCGCCCGGCCGACCCTGCGCACAGGAATACATTGTTACCGAAATGAAACAATTTCATGTATTTCGAAGATCCATAGAATTCAGTCGACGTGAATACACGACGCCGGATCGACTCACCGGGTCGCCTTTCGGTCCATCCAGGCCGATGGGTCCCTGCAAGCAAAGCGGCGACTAGATTACGATCGAATTTGGTTCAAGCAAACCGTTCATAGAAAGCTGTAAGTGGAAAGTGAGAGTAGAGGATCGAGCGGCGGCGGGCGGCGGACGCGGCCCGTGCGGAAGTCGAGGTGACCGCGGCCGGGGCGCGCGCGCACGCCCGCCCCGGTCGCGGTGCGGCGTGCGAGAGGCGAGCCGCCGACGCGATGTCGGAGCGGTCGGTAAGTAAAAGACAAAAAATCACGATACCGGGAATCCGTTCTTGCCTGGCGCTCCGGTGACCCCCTGGAACGGGACACGGACACAGAGCGTGACTAAGTGAGTCTAGATAGCGCACGGGGGGAGAGGGAGAGACACTGACCGGCGCGCCCGGCTCGCCCGCCTCGCCCTTCTTGCCCTTCTTGCCACGCTTGCCTGGAGGCCCCGGTGGACCTGCAACACCACATCGAACGCGATATACTTTGATGGAAAAAAATCACCACTGAAAACAAATCCTTTTACTAAAGGAAATTGTTCATTCTGCTTCGAGTGACTTGTTCCATATATGTCCAAATAATAAGTTAACGTCATGTAATTGAACAGCACCGCGCAACTTTTATCATCCTGATATAGAGTATCATATTCTAATTACAATGTGCATAATAAAAATAACAAGAAATACAAGCAGAAAAATAAATTGCTTTTGTTAATGATGAATGACCCGACCTGTATTTCACTTCTTTTTGCGGCGTTGCCGCTGTTCTCCCTGCCGTCTCCTGTTGAGTTCCGACTCTCTTAGCATCTCCCGTCATTTCAGTGTGAGCGGAACGCAACGCGGAAATGCACATGCATTGTTTACTAAAGAATTTACGACGCAACGTGAATGATGAGTTTATTTAGTACCAGTGAGTATTTGGATATAGTGTTAGTGTGGATACGATACTAGTAGCAAATAACATGAATTTTAGCGCCTACATTTCATTTTATTGTGAATTGACGTCAAAGACTATTAACAAGCATTGACTTAGTCACACATCGTTGCCAAGTGTTCTTGCCATCAGTTAGCATTGATGATACAGAGTCCTTAATTTATTGTTCATACTAAATTATTCATGTTCTGCTTTATGACTTATACTACTTTTTAAAATAATAATAATAAAGGTTAAATATGAATATTTCTTAAGATATTTCATAAGGTCGGTTTTCATAACTGGAATTTATACACTTCTTATTAGACACGTCATAACTTGTAACAAGTCTAGTTTTATGAAGAATAAAACTATTTTTTAGTTTTTTTTATTGATATTGTGTGTGACGGTACACAACGTTTTGATAATAAAACTTATAGAGTGCTATAAATATGAAATTAGTGTATTATTTAATCATTATTGCAAACAAACGTTTAAGCAATCGTGATGGCAAAAAAAATGGGAATAAAAGGAAAAGACAATGAGTAAACGGAAAAGACAGTGTTAGTTTAATCATTTTGATTGTGGAGATTTGATGCTGGTAGATCATTCGCGTTCTGGTCGCCCACTTGAATAGGACATTAAATCTACAAAACGAGCAGTAGAAAACTTAGTAGCAGCACTTGTGTATTGGATTACTCTGGACCACCTAAAGACACGACACCCTGTCACTTAAAATCATTATGTAAGACCTATAAAAGTTGTTGAATATTACCCCACTAGTTATCGAGATTATCCTGCTGAAGATGATCGTTTCATTAAAAGCATTGTGACTTGTGATAAAAAATGGATTTATCTAACAAATGCAAACAAAAATCAGTGGTTAGACAAAGGACAATTACCTAAATCTGTTGTGAAGGGAAGTCGATTCGAGCCGAAAGTCTTGTTATGTATGTGTCTTGTGGAATTATGAAAGTTTAGTGTTATTCGAAATAATTCTAGATGGTCGAACTATTACTTTCGAGATATATGATGAACTACTAACAAGAATGTATGAGATTTTGTGACAGAAATATCCAGGTTGATAAACCAAAAATAGGTGTTTTTATCAATGCTAGACCACATACTGTGAAAGTTACACGAGATAAAATCAAAAAAATTGGTAGTATTGAACTCTTCTAACATATACAGTACTCAGTACGAACCTTATCACCGACAGACTAGTATTTATTCAAATCCATGGCATAATTCTTGCGTGAAAAAAAAGTTGAGTCCGAAGGAGATGTTGAAAATACAGTGCGGCAATTCTTTGGCATTAAGTTCAAAGAGAGGTTTTACTAAGGCCTTAAAAAACTTGCTGAACGTTGGAAATAAACGTTGGAACATTTATCGTATTCTGTGGTCTTAAACTATAGAATAGAATAGGATATACTATAAATATTATTTTTTTATTTTTGTATGATTATTTAATAAACAAAGTAAACATTAAAAAAACGACTTATTATTTATGAGACCCTTTAATATGTTCTTTTAAGATAACAAGTGACGCAGTGCTGTTCATTTACATATTGTATGTAAAAACAAATTGTTCTCACTATATATTATAATGCACGGATACTAACAAAAATTTTTTTTTTATGACATGAGTTTGGAAACTATATTCTGGCAAGCATTCTACCTAGAATATAATGCATTAATAATTGTTACAATAGTTACGATACATATCTTTATTTCTACGCTGTTCCCGATTATTCAATATAATGACTACTCCCTTTTGAATGTTGCGGTAATAACATCGTAAACAATAAATTCGTTTAAGAGTCAAAAATTCGGTGTCGTCGGCACACACAAAGAAATGTGAATCGATAATATCGTCCTAAATGGCTACGTATCAATCGTCAAATTTTTATTTGTCACTTATTTTAGTGAGTAAATAGTATAATATAAATAAAAATAGTTTAGGTCCCTTTACACTAAGGAGTGATGTTTTGCCAATATTTCATAACAGTTCTAAGAACGAATGAAAACGATTACATTCGGACAATTAATAACTTTACTAAATCCAGTTTTCGGAAACAATGTAGCTGAATAAGAAATTTTGTGTGTCGTTATTACAACACACTTGTCGATCTTGTAATCTGACAGCAGATCACTTCTGTAAACTAAAAACCACTCACTCGATATGGTTATGGCGTGAAAATTATGCAAGGGCAAGAAGATGATTTTCCCGTCGCGCGCTCTCACATCACATTTGAAGTCATAACAATATCTACTGAGTGGATTAAACTTTACAGAAGTGACAGCATGCACTCATCTACGGTACAGTTAATTGAAAAAAAATGATGAATATCTGTATATTGTAAAAGAATATAAAAAGTTCGCGGCATTTATATATTAGAATTGAGTAGGAAAACATTAAAAAGTAGTATAGTTACTGAGTAATGAAGTAGAATATTGAGCAACTTATTAAAACACCTCCGCTTCAAGCCAAACGAGAGCAGATTCCTTAAGCTATAAAACAAAACTACAAAAACGGTATTATTGTAAAGAAAGCGTAGAGCGCTTTCTTTACAATAATACCGTTTTACAAAAGGTAATTTTCAAAAATTGGCGCTTAAATTAAATTTAAATGTAAAGGTGACTTTTTGTTAAGGAGGAGGTTAAGGTTCGAAGGAGGAACCTTTAAGTTATACACAGCAACAAAATGCGATTTGTTTGTAATTTCGTAACTCAATAAAAAGGTCTAGCATTTTGCTACAGGAGTACCGCTTACCATAAAAGGAAGACTTAAGAAACTGTTAATTTTTTTAAGTGAAACTTCATTATCGATTTTGTGTATAAATTTAGCACGGTATTAAAAAAAAGCGTCAAATTTTCTTTTTAACGTTTTATCATCACGGTTATATGAGTATAACAAAATTGGTAGATGAACAGTTTAATATCTCTGCAATAGGAGGGTGGGCAGAAGTATGTATTATACTTTACCTACCCTTTACTTAAGAGGGTAATGTAATACACACAATCAGATATATGCTTTAAGTACATGGACATGGTCGTTTGTAAGTGCAATTAGAAGTTTCTTCAATAAAGTGATATTGTAAAAGGTATTATTCAAACTCAAATGTATTTATAGCCAAAGTGACAATAGTTATTCATTTTTAAAAATAAACATGTGCTTGTAATTTCGATTATTATTTTATTTTAATCTCACTATTAATTGTATCAGTAACAAGGTGTTGTAACATGAGAAACTTGTGTCTACATAAATCCTTGATAAAGGGTTTACGAAGGTGTATCTGATATTCTTGAGAAAGAAATGAGAAAAAAATAACAAACTCATTTATCGTAGTCATGCAATTCACAGCAAAGTTCAATAACGGCATGGCTGAAAAAGGATGTTGCGAATAATTCTATCCTGAGACTACACAGTCCGTAAAATGTAGGGTAGTACTGTTAACCACGCTGTAGTGCATTTAGGCTACAGATTCTGATGGAGTCAGGTGTATGCGGTATGGATCATGCATCTGCCAATAAATATTCATAATCTCCTTCTTTTTTAGAACAACTTTGCCAAAGAACCCATAGTCATTAAGCTAGCCGTTTCAGACAAAAATAGCTTACAATATGTACATAAAAAATTCACACTGCAGTCTTGTGAAAAAACACGTACGTGATGCCGCGCCCACCGCGCTCCAGCTCTACGTTGCCAAACATGAAGCGCGGCCTGCATTCGATGGCGTGACCAGACGCGTTTGGTCGTTGACTTCGTACAAGTTCAACAAGTACGTATTTTGTTAGTAAAAGTTTACGATAGTAACGTTTTTAAAACTAAGATTGTGTGATTAATATTAAAGTGTTTAATAACAATACCTTTCACTGCTATCGAATATGCAAATATGATTTATTGTAAGGGAGTTTGCAAAGGCAACATTGCTGTAGCTCTAAGACTTTATAGCGAAACTTACCGTGACAGTCAAAAACCTGCGAGTCCGCAAGTAATATTGAATGTTGTGTATTTCTGATATACAACGTATACAACGATTTCTCTGTAATAAACTGGTGCGTTTTAATGGATTTTCCGACATCCACTATTATTTGAGAATTTCAGTTGATGATGATTACGAAATGGTCGTTTTAATAGGTTCTACATATGCATGCGTAGGCTGACACACCTACACACCTATCCACCCACATGAAAATTATTGAGAAAGCTTATAACAGCCAATAACAATTTTTAAAATGAAAACTTTTTTAGACGCTTTGGGCATTTTTTTAGATGGGATAAACCATTGAACTCGCGAAATTGTTATTGTTGCCGTAATCGACACCTTTGTATACAAGTATTTAGATATATTGGCCCCATTTACACAAGAGTTGAGTTTGGATTAAAATTAATTGATAAAATAACTATATATAATACAAACATATATTGTGTATATACGGACAATTTATATATATGTATATTCATTTCGGAACTTTTCGAATTGTATTTGTAAATATACGTTTTAAGCAATATATTGCAATTTTTGTATGTAAAATAATATGCATTATTTTTCATGTACAATAGCGCATTAAATGAAAAATGTATCGTATTATAGTATAATTTTTGTAGTAGTAGTTTATAATAATGAACAAAAAATACTCTATTTAAAAGTATTTTCTGCACAATAAAATATTTCCTGACGATTAAAAAAATACACACGTAATTGTTCAAATTTTCACTTCTGTCGGTACTCCCGGAGTGCCACTGTTTTTTTCGAGTCTCCTTGACTCGTATCAGTTCTGATTTGGATTGTATATTCCAAGAATAGTTTATTGTATAGATATTTGGTTAAGTAGGAAAGCATAAGACGATGGCGTGTCGAGCCACGGAAGCGTGAGGAGGCACTCGCAGTGACAGCCGAGAGGTCGTGCGTGAGGTCGCGGGCGTCTAATTGGGACCCGCGGGCTCAGCGTCGAGCCATGCACCACTCCACCACAACCCCGCCGACTACCGTAAATCGACACGGTGGCAGCGCATGGTCGACTCTTTAAAATCCTATCGGAATCGACGTCCCTACCCTGACTGAATTTGCGTACCGCTATTGTCTATAGCGAAACCAAACCATAGAAAAGATAAATTTATATAATTGTGATAACTAAATGGAAAAGTATTGATTTACGAGAGCATTCCTATTTGTCTGTTTATTTTATGGTGCCTCCATACGAGACCAAAAACAATAAAAAAAGTTTAACGTGCCCTTAATACGGTAGAGCAGTTATAAGAGCATAGTTTATTGTGAATTTTATGTTTTATTTGAGAGAAATTACAAGAACATTTGTTCTATAGAACAGAGTTATAAAATAGTTGAAATGACAATCGTGGAATGAT
Organism: Eumeta japonica; assembly: GCA_005406025.1. Classification (NCBI taxonomy): domain Eukaryota; kingdom Metazoa; phylum Arthropoda; class Insecta; order Lepidoptera; family Psychidae; genus Eumeta; species Eumeta japonica. Next base: position 123,923 of record BGZK01001585.1, read on the forward strand.
AGTGGGTGCACGTGCTTTGTTATTTTGTATGTTTTGACCACGCTGAGCTTAGAATGCAAAACAATTAAAATAAAATTTACGTTTCGTAATAATTTGAACAATAAATTAAATAAAATAAAATAAAAACTGGGGTTAATTGACTCAAAACATGCCTTAAAAAAAAATCAAAGGTGCCCTCGGCGACAGCGTCTTTAAATGCAAAAGGATAGAATCACGCTCAGAAACAAATATGAGGGTCCTGCATTCTACTTTGATGCCGCTATAGAAAAACAGCCGTGGAATTAGCTATATAGAAGGTTACTAGTGGAAGGTCTACTAATATTAAACCTTTGATGAAACCATTACATCATATTCCAGAACAACAACATGCATTAAAATTTAACTAGGGACGACAAATTTATATTAATCTACAAAATCGCGAATAGCCACAGAACTCGTCTGTGGCTAATTTGCGATTGGACCCATATAACATTGTGCAGCTATAGTTTTATCTATCGGTTCCGGTCTTTGATTCCAGTTCTAATTCCTTTTTCTATTGCGATCACAATCCCGCTCTTGGTCCGGATCATTCATTATGTCGATCTACACTCCGGAATTTTACGGGTGTGTAATATTATTCTTCTCCTATATCATGTTTACAATGGTGTTGGCCATTCATGTAAGTGAAATAATTAACGAAGTGTTTGAATATATGTCACTGACGATCCGATCGTGATACCGGTGTCATTCACGGTTTTAATGGAGATGTCGCTATCGATATAAGTCCTGATTCCCGATTTCAAATCTCCGTCTTTGAGTAGTTGTTCACATGTCGATGCCGATCCATAACCATCGATAACCGACTATCCCCATAGACATTTTATATGAACGACTCTCACCACTGCAAGCCTGCTGAAATGAATTTCTGTTTCCACTTTGCTTGGCTTTCTTCTAATTTTATCTTTAGTAAAATCTATTATTATTTGTCATGTGCATTCCTTTTTTTATTGAAATGGAGATTATTTACTTAAATTGTTTAAAATCACTGCTTTATTTTGCATTTACGTAATATTTTTAATCACTATATTTTCTTGTACGTTGGAAACGTTAAAGCGGATTGCCCATTCGCATGCTGGGATATATTTACACATTTCCTATTTGTACCTTTCTCAAATAAGGACAGTATTGATTTTTCTTTAGTGTCACCTGCCGTAGAACTTTTTTTATGGAATTATAGAGGGACACACGAGCATGCGAGCCACCAGAGAATACCTGGTCACCGCTGTCCATGGAAATTTATGATTCCGAAGAAGTCACCAGTGCGCTACTGACCTTTTGGATAGCAATATGATATCCTATGTAGGAAGGAGTGTCCGATGGACCGGGGAGCAGCTGATACGAGAGGTTGTGGAGTGATAGAGAAAGAGTGGCCCAGTGGAATTCTCACTTGCTGGACAAAACGCAACAGCAGAAACTATTACTTTACGCCTGTATTCTATGAGTGTTGTACTGCACCGGTCGAGCCGACCCATTTACGTGCTGCAACCAAGTAGACAACAGTACGGATCTACAACTTCTTATTGTTTTAATTAATCATCACTGTCTTTGATTTCATTTCCTTTGAAAAACATATACCCATAAAAACAATATATTATACTACATTTTTCCCTGTCAAAGTTTTTTTGCTGTATCTTTTGTTTAGCCACTTAAAACTTTATTTTGCTCCCGTTTTTTGTTAGAGTTCTGATCCTAGTCCCGGTTAAATTTCCAATTGTAGCCTCACTCTACGTTAAATTTAATTATATAGTATTACACCGCATCAAACTATTTTACGGTATATTATTTACTTCGTTGTTTTCAAAGTCTTAGTAATTGGACATTCATTATTTGCCATAAACATACCCCTAATTTTTTACAATGTACGGTTCTGGGCCATACGTACCAACTGTGGCCCGGAATGCCTATCAGGTCGTCCCTCTACCTAGTGCTGGGAGGTCGTTGTACGTTGTAACCCTCCAGTTCGTGGTTGACAATCGAGAAGCTTTTTCCCCAGCGGTAATCAGTTATACGGGCGACGTGACTTGCCCACAGCCTCATCGGCATGCTGATTCTGTGAACCATCTTCTGAGCACTTCCTTATTATCGTTGCTAATATTATTTATTGTTACGCAATGTGTACCGGGTTAGACACGATTACATAAAATGTTATTTACTGCAATGATGTGTTACTGAAAGCGTAAATATAAGTTGATGAAAGTTTAAAAGAAATAACCATTTTTCAGTTATAAAAACACAATTTAATAAGTGATTCAGTTACATATTAAAATGTATACCATTATGCGTGACTGGCTCTCAAACGAGTGGAGAAAGCGGGGTTTTATCAACTTCTTTATGATGGTTGGGTGGGTAGTTTTTGACGTGACAGCGTCTTATAATTCGATGAAGCCGGCTGCACGCACGAACAAAAACATGACTCATACGGCGTTACCTCGCTCTGAGGCGTTCCATTTAAGGCCTGAAGAGCAAGCGAGAGCGCGGAACGAGCGACAAAGAAGCACAATCGGCCTCCGCGTTCGGCAGCGTTCGACATCTGTCTCTCTCCTACTTGCGATGCGTCCGCGTGGACAGCTGCTATACAATAATACATTTACACGTTTTCGTCAAGTATGAAGTACAGTGAAAAGTGAATGTGGTGTCAATTGTTTATAGCAACGATAATTGCGGCGATAAAGATAATGATTATTTCGATATTAAATATATGTTCAGTGATATATTGTCGAATATTCGTGCTTTCATCATTAAAATAAATAGCATCGGTCCGCTAGTGCAGCGATTGTAGGTTATGCTATAATTGACAAACTATAACAATAAGTTAACAGAATTATTTCACGACGAGTAAAAAATCAATTGCTTTACTATTCGATCGAAATAATTATATATTTCTTCCCCTTCTCTATATCCATATAAAATATCTAACAAACAAATAAAATTAAATTTTTCTTTTGGAAAATGAAACCATTCCATCAGTATTTTCTTATGACGTTGTTACGTTCAACTATCGTCAGTAAACCGACTTTACAGACAATCGATTTTTTTTCGAAATGAAGGGCGTGCTTTGTGGTATGTTGTACCTTAATACACAAACATGCGCCGATTTTGTGGTCCGAGAGTATGCCTAGCGACGCGTTTCTTCATAATAACATTTTATTTCACCGTGTTTACAACCCAAGCACAATCGGTACGGACACTGTGAATTGTATTAATTTTATACTACTATACTCATTATACTATTACATACTATTAAAAATTAATTACCTATAATACAAAGCATTCATATTTTAAAAAGGAAATAGCAGTGTCATACAGACAGACAAACATACAACTAAATCTCAGTACTAAGTTTCCTCTTTTGAAGTTTTAGGTCCAGAAAAAATGAATCGGTTCTTGAACGGTTCTGCACGAACCTATTGCGCACCTCGACTCGCGGGCACTCAAGAATGTTGTTGTTTCACTGCATAACGGAACTCTACGAACCAGTATTATTAACAGAAGAAAGATATTGTTACTTACTTAACAAGCGTCATATTTACTATTTGATTATGGTGCACTTGAAAATTCTCGTTACGTTACAAACAAAACGTGAGAATGTTTACTTTTTAAAAGCTCTTTAGATATTAGCTGAAATCAAAAGAGTAGGTATCATACCGACCGCGTATGAATCGACAGATGGTTCGGTATCCCGTGATGATGAACTTAGGAAAGTTATAATAATTAATTTACCACATATGTGTAACATACCATATATGTAGCAAATACCACTAAGTGTCGGGGCCGAGCAATAAATCCGTCACCTTCGAATCTGAACGTAAGAGGTCAAAATCTGACCAGAGGTAAAATGACTAATAAATCTCATAACTTTGGTTGAAAAACCGGTTACTCTGTGGCTCGAGGAATATTTTAAGCCGTCGGTCTTAGACGTTGCTACCGCATTGGTACAACGGCTTTTAGCAGCCACATCCGCACTCTATCTGTCTAATTCAGAGACGACGGTTTAACTTTAATACCGATTTCAGTCCGACGGCTGACCATAGACTAACGAAAACTCTATTCAGAAATGCGTACTAACGTTAATACCGGTACTTGGGTGGGACTAGCGACCATTGTTTTATTAAACCACCTCGAACCAGGTTTAAGTGAGTTAGTACGGGATTTGTGTAACAGGTTAAAAACAGTTGTATACGCGAAATCATTTCATATTTGTAGTTATGGAAATAAATGAGTGTGATGATATTAATGATATTATAGAATATAAAGAAATTTATGAAATACCAATTGAACAACCGAGGATTTATCGCAAAAGATCGATCCGTTCGAAATTTTCACTTTGTACTTGTTTTGTGATTATTGATGTCTGTTTGTTTATCTTCAATAATTTTAATTTTGGACTGAATTAAGTTCAGTAGAAAAACATTAACTTGTTCACTCCAGTTCTCTTCCTTTTTTCTTTTTGTCGCATTAGGTTTGCCGTTAATTAACGCTATTTCAAATTACAAAAGGTAAAGTAGATCAATAATTAAAGTCGAAATTAAAACCTCGTATGCCATTAATGCCGTATTAGACCGACCGCTGTCAAAATAAGCTCTTGTTAAAGCGACTAATTATAATAGGCAGTTGATTTTTGTTATGTGTATAATATAGCATGTATTCGCAAATAGTTAGCATTATCATGTATTGCCATTTAAAATATCTAATACTGGTGCTTACAAATACCACGCTTAAGGTCGACTCTGAATTGAATTGACGTAGGTTAGTTAATCCGGAATTACTGGTTTAGTTAGAACCACCTTAGTACTGGTTTTTAGACAACGTTTCTGAATTGGACAGTATGGGCTAATCTAACGTAATACTATGGCACAGTATAGGGATCCCGATTTCTTAAAAATTATTGCACACGAATGCATTAGTGGGAGGTATAAAACAACATGTGTATAATCCACAAAATATTCTACTTTTTTATTATTAAACCTAATTAGTAAACATATTATCACAGTGGAATTGTGGACACTTTCTCTTATTTTTGCTTTCGCTCTACCTCACCCTCTCACACAATACGTTCTTCACCCTCCCTTCCCCCTCAATCCTCATCGCCCACACTAACACCGCTCCTTCTCTATGTAAATCAAACAATAAGCATGGCCAACAAAATAAAATTAATGACTTTTAAACCATCTACTTATAAGGCGTTATACAGATAAACATAGAAATAAAATATATAAAACTGTGGGAACCCGCAGGCCATCCCTGAAATTTTAATATGAATATCATTAAAGATATGTGAAAAATCCACGGTAATAGTACACATAACGAAATTAAAAGAGTATTGCAGCTCAATAGGTTTTACAAGTTAATAAGTAGCAGTCGACTAACCTATAAAATGTACTTGAAGAAGTAAAAGCAAAATTTCGTACAATTCCTTTGAAATTACTTAGATGACGTTGTTAGTTGTGTAATACATAAGTATAAGTAAATATAAGTTTATGAACCATTTAAGATTATGAAAATATAGAATCATATCATCAATAACTAAAACACAATTTCATACTTTGGAGCAATTATTTTCGAAATTATTAATCAGGAAAATTGCTTAGAAACCTTAGTTTTTAAAAAGTCCCGTTGAAATATAAAGCCACACGTTGATAGTTCCCGAAAAACGTTTTCAACTTCTGTTGAATGTATGGAATGCCCACTTTAATTTTTAATTTTACATTTAACTGTCAAAGTAAATAGCGGTTTTACTAGACACATAGACTATAGAATAAAATGCTTATGACATACGGACGGACGGACAGACATGACGAAACTATAGGGTTCTGTTTGTACCATTTTAAAACCCTAAAATTGTATTAAAACAAAATAACGTTGGGAAACATTGTTCTGTTTTCGAAGTTACTTAAGTATTTGCTCATATAAAACAATATAAACAAGACATAATAATTGTACTTACAAATGTTATACATTAAATTCTAAATCTGAAACAAAAATTTTATAAGAAATTAATGTATGGAAAAATTTTAAAAAAAGGACTTCAAAAAACTGTTTCAAAACAAATTAATATACTAAAAAGTAAAAAATAATTGCGTATTCTTCTACAAC